>CATIWQ010158835.1:0-10747 GCA_949673415.1 Euphorbia schlechtendalii
GCGACAAGGAGTGAGTAACTTGTCAATGCTACTTGTGCTGAGTATCGGAGATTCTCTATAAAGTCTATACCTCTGCAGTTAAAGCACCGGTATAGTTTACCACCAAGTTGCGAAATCGAAGGAGAAAAAGGAAGCTTATAATACCTGCTGTGGAAAACACAACTCCAGAAACTGGAATTCATTGCCAAGAGACCGTTAATATGCCATAGAGAATCATATTCATAGTATGCCTTCTTATTTTGTTTCAGAGGCAACCTATGGTATATAAGACCGAAAAAGGACAGCCAACCGCGAAAATGCACCACGAGGTTGAGTGCAGAGAAAGCGACAGATAGAGGCTCCTGAGAACAAAGACAAAGTAACTTAATAAGCAAACAAATTAACTTCACAAGAGAAATACTTAACATGTCAAAAAACGAACCTCAATTCCATATACACGCTTAAAGGGCCATTTTCCGTGGTACTTCATAGGATTTAAACCAGATTCTTCTCTTTCCTTTTCTCTATCAAGCATACAATTGTACCGGCAGTCACTTTGGCAATTCTGGTGTTTCCATTGCGAGTAAAGAGATTCTTTTATGTACCACGGACCATCAATTGAGACATCATCAGAGGAAAATTTGCAGTCTGGAAAACATTTTTTTCCAACACATCCAGATCTTTCACATTGTGTTATGCATTCCCTATGTTTTAAGCGAAAAATGTTGCCAAAATCAATTTTGTAATGTTTGGTAAAAAACAAATGATCAAGTCTTTTATTGTTAGCACAATTCTATAAGTGCGTATAAAAATGTATGTACCAACAACTAGGAGCCAATCAACAACTAGCCATAGTAGTAAAAGGCACGATTAAGGCACTAGGCACAAGCGATTTTCTCGCATCATCATCACTCACACTATATAAAAATATAGCCAAACAACTTTGAGGTAACACAATTCTCTACTCCTTTTCTCATTACCCATTTAGGCTCTGTTCTTTTCGGCTAATTCAGTTCAGCGCTCCTGTAAATTAACTTTTTGCACGCTGGGATTCTCAGTTCACCCCTCACCTATGCCTAGAGCCTCAAAAAATGTGCAACTAACAAAGCCTAACGCCTACAGATGGATCAAAAAGACACCATTGCAAGGCCTACAATAAATGACTTGGTTTACGACTGTAAATCATACACTACAAAACTGGTGGGAGTCAAAACAGTTACCTGTAAAGTGGGCCGGCATCACCAGCACTGGCATTCAAAACTTGAACAAAACATGAATGAACAATAAAAAAACCGATCCAATATCGATCTACCATCTCAATTTAACCCAACAGCAAAATTTAAACCTTTGGACTGCTGACTGGCGGAGGAGACGAGGGACTGGCCGGCTGAGGGAGGAAATGAGTAGGTAGTAGTGGCGCCACCTTCAGTTACATGTCAGAGTTTAAAAGATGAAGTTAGTCCAATAATAGTAACGTATTATTTTGAAAAAGGTAACGGTTGTAAAGTTCGTGTTCTTTTTATTTTTAATTTAGCATTTAATTATGGTGGTCTTTCTAAAAGATGTGCCATTGTGAACATTCATAAGCAATTGTTAGAGATTTAAGGCTTGGTTGTTGGTGTTCATTATTTGTTGTCAACTTGTCCACTTATTGGACGGATTAAATAATAACGTACCATTTATTGAGGGATATCAATCGGGCAGATTCGGTGCGGAAGATACATTCTCTACACTCAGCCAATGTTTTTCGAGTGAGGTTTTGGGATTCCTCATCTAATATTTCGGGAATTTTTCCACATCCATCAACACTTGCAGGGGTTCAGGCAGGTTTCGGGTTATCCTCGCCCGACAATGAATTCTCATAATTTTGATGAATGCTCTCATATATGGTAATGATTGTACCTAATTTTTATGATAAATCAATAAAATTTAGTTATAAAAAAATTGAATTTACTCATTCAATGTGAATTGAAGTATAAATAAAGTAATAATGATAAAAAATTATTGCGTTCTTATATATATTTAAAGAATTCAATTTATTTAACATAAAAAACTATTCAGGAGCGTTGCGGGGATGGTTCCACGCAAAATCGTCTATGTTCTTTCACAGGGGATAAAATTTTACCCAAACTCAATTCACAGTATGAAATTTTTTATTTTCCTCCAAACCCATCAGTTCGGATTCCACAGTTTTCAGATATTTCCCACCCTGTTAACATCCCTACATTTATCGTTGGAGGTTTCAATCAAAAACTATGTTTGAATCAAATGGACCGATGTAAAACGAGTATCTTGTCGGTAATCGACGTGTGTGTTATTCTACGGCGGTAATGATCATATGTAGCACAACCGTTAAATGCCTTTAATAAGCACTGCTTCACTAGAGCCATTTTAAGAGGAAAACAAGCAAATATTCAAACTAAAAGAAAAGCATGATCACTGCAACAAATCATGCAACTTCTGGACGAAAGTATCAACATAAGTTTCTCGAATTTCTTTGTCGAGCACAAACTTTCTCCACTTTGCATGATTTCTCTTCACTGCCGTGGCCAATTCACTGTCTTCGCTCACAGCGCATGTGATGGCGTTGCTCAAACGCTCCTTCGAAATCCACCCGTTTTCCTGCTTTTCCACTTCTACTGCAACTTTCAATTCTTCCACCATCAACTTGGTGTGCACGACATGGTCGAAATGGGGCGGGATAAGAACTATCTGGCAATCGCTTGCCAAAGATTCCCACATTGAACTTGACCCGCCATGGCTAACGAAACACCCAACAGATGGATGGTTCAATATCTGAAGCTGTGGTACCCATCCCCCATGTACAAGACCTCTTTCCTTGACTCGTTCTTCGAATCCATCAGGCATGGCTTCTTCCATTGTCAGGCATTCGCTTGGCCGAGATAACACGGCAAGGAACGGCTTCCCACACAGCTCAAACCCCAGAAGCAGTTCTCGAAACTGGCTCTTTTGTAGTACCGTTTGGCTCCCAAATGCACAGAATACCACGGAACTGGGCCAAAACTTATTCAGCCAATTTTCCCATTTGTCGTTTCGCGGTGGTGCTTCGACTTTTTCTTGTAGGACGGGTCCTGTTAGCAGGACTGGCTTTGTGTAATGCTGTGCGATATGGTCGACAGAAGTACCTTCGATTTCGTAGCAAGTCCTAATTGCAAAAGCATCACTTTGTACCGTGGAGGTGTGTAATCTCTCGAGAAAAGATATCCCACTGCCGAACTCTAGAGAGGGATCGAAAGACGGGTCTTCCTTCATCGTTTCCTCGAATTTCGAGCCTCCGGCGATGATCATCTTGTTACGAGACTCTATACCGTGAACTATCAGAGCTGCGCAAACTATGGAATACTTAACAGACTTGAGTCCTAATTCTCTTGCTAAAGAAGGAATCCAGAAAGAAAAATCAAAGAACACAAAATCGGGCTTGATGATGCCTAAAATGGTGCGAACTTGGTCTCTAGTCCGATCCATGGCTGTGCAAAGATGACTCTGGAGTGAAAAGGGTATGTCGGAGAGAGTTTCGGCACCGAGAGGAAGGCCATCAACATGAGGAATGGTGAGAGGAAAGAAGTGAATGAGGTCTGGGAATCGGTTGAGTTCAGCCAATTTAGGCACAACTCCTTTAGGTAATAAGAAAGAGACTTTGTGGTCTCTTTGAGCAAGTTTGTTAGAGAGGTGAAGGAAAGGCAGAAAATGGCCAAATGCAAGCCATGGAAACATAGCTATGTGCAGATTTGAGCTCATCTTCATCTTGCTATCTGCCATTTTCTCAATTGCCGGACCCAAATTTGAGCAAGGAGGAAGGAATAGAACAAATATATGCTTCAAATCAGTTTCAATATTTTGGACTATATGTTGCATGCATGGCTGACCTGTCTTTTGCAGAGCTCAGTGTTGACAGATGTATTGCTGTTGGTTGAGGATTCCGTTTCTGTCCCTTCTACCATGCTGCAACTTGATATCCAGTCAAAAGTGCTGAAACCTCACAATGAGATATTACTGCAATTCACAACAATACGCATAAACTACTCCCTTGATACGTCCTATTTTTTATACCCATCAAGACCACATTAAAAGAATTATAACTTGCATACAATTAAAAGAAACAAGATAATTTAGCGAAAAAAAAAATTGGTACATACATAGTAAGAAACACTTTTGAATTTTCATTCTTTTTGGATGCCAGTCTAACAGCAGCAAAGACTACTCGAAGAAAGTAGAAAAGGAATACATAATGTATATTTCTATTGGTTGAAAAGTTAACTCATCAAGTCTGAAAATGCACGAAAAACTCTAATGAGCAAAAGATAACTTAGTAAGACTGTAAGCAAAGGCAGTGACACTGAAACCAGCAAAATGATTGTGACCACTACAAATCCATTGCCAGAGGTCCATTTGATGCGCTTGATTTCTTCCTCTTCGCTTTTTTGCTTCCGTTTTTGTTCATCTTTTTCTTAGGTTTCTCATCCATAGGAGGCTGCGTGCTCTGTAAATGTTGATGGATGGCTTCTAAGGGATCTGACTGGAATATCGGATGGTTAAGAACAGAACTTAATTGTTTACTTTCCTTCAATCTGTGA
The DNA here is from genome assembly GCA_949673415.1 of Euphorbia schlechtendalii. Taxonomy (NCBI): domain Eukaryota; kingdom Viridiplantae; phylum Streptophyta; class Magnoliopsida; order Malpighiales; family Euphorbiaceae; genus Euphorbia; species Euphorbia schlechtendalii. The sequence continues at coordinate 4,575 of CATIWQ010158835.1, forward strand.
AGAACAAAATAATTGTCACGTAATGAAGAATCAACTAAAATAATTATGTAATGGGTTGAGAAATTATGAAAATGAAGGACTCACAAAAGTTTTTGTCTAGATTTGCAATTCAGTTTGAATTGAACTGCAGAAGTTGGCTGTTGAGGAGCCTTCAAATCAGGCAGGAACTCAGTAAGTGCAGACAGATCATATGCTTTCAATTTCTTCTGACGGCTTCGAAGCTTATTTTTCTGAAGGAAAGGAAAATTTCAACGTATTATCTCCTTGTATAAGCTAAAAAAAACCATGCCAAAAAAACAGAACTGGCCGATATTCTCGTTTCACAATTCATATTTATGTCAGAACAATTAACTTAAACAAACATAAGGCACACAGTGTCTATATTGTACAACGAATTAAGGGTTCAGAATTTTGTGCCCCCAATTAAACAAACCATAATAGCATAAGCCAATTTATGAACTTTCATAACATGTGCACAACAAGACACTAAGATACCCTTTTTTACATATGCTTATGCTCTTATTTATAAATGAGATTCACCGTCTCCACTTCTTCATGTTATTCACTTAAAACGAGTAACAACGATACATAAAACCCCGAGTTACTCAAATTTTGATTGGGAGAGACCAAGTTGCTACATTACTCACCAACTAACCAAAAACCCCAGTTACTCGAATCTACGTACTACAACAAAATATCAGCTAAAGAAGCTGACAAACCCAAATTTCACGCTACTAAAAGCGCAAAATGTAGATTCGAAACATAAAATTAATAGCTGATAACTACATTGCTAGCTGGTCAAGCATTTAGCCACAACTGACATCCAATATAGCAACCAAAGACTTCAAAAACAGAGACACGACAACTAAGAACCTTGAAGAATAGCCATTGCTCTTTCAAATTCATAAGCATGAACCGCAAAGAAGCAAACAGGATTGCATCTCGTGGCACTGAAAGAACCATATTTTACACTAATCCCAAAATTTCAATAGCCGTCCATTATAAACATCAATAAAGCTTCGCTCCAAACAACTGATTCTATAGCACAAACAAATACAATGGTTGAAACTCCTACCTTAGTAATAGATTTCTGAGCGTGCAATCCGGTAACCGTATCTCTAACCTCTGTAACAAATCAAACACACAATTATTCAATGAAAAACGTTGAATTGAATGATAGATAATTACAAAGCTGATTAAATAATCAGCAGCTAAACTAAGAAAATTGTCAAATAACTCACTAGCATAAAATTGAAGCTTCTTCTCGAATTTCCGATCCGATTTACTCTCAGAATCCTGTCTACAATCGAAAAGGAAAACGCACAATTAACAAACAGAGAAGCAACTACAGGAAATTATGATGAAGAAGAACCAACCGGGGTACCTAGACTTTCCCATGGTTAGAGATAAGAATATAAGCTATCGGAGTCCGGGAAGCGGAGCTACTGTAATTGCAGTTCTCTCTCTTGTCTCTCCTAGCTCAGAGCTGTAGAAGAGTGGAATGACGGCGATGGACAAAATCGACGATCTAAGTAGCACCGACTAGGACGAGGCGGCAAAGACACCATATAGTGTAAAACGATTTGGGGCAATTATGATGGGCCGTGGGCCTAAAAATACTGTTTGAGCCCATTCTACTTGCAGTGAATTTGAGCTAAGAATTGAGTAACTGACCACTTTAATTTTTTCTATTGTCCACCTGGTTTACTGAAGTTTTATTCGATTACATCCAGATTCGATTCGGATCGCACATTTATTTATGGTGGATGAATTTTCAAGTGAGAATCATTTAAGTTTACAAGGCTCGAACTGAGACATTACTTAAGTGATATCAAGCTGTTTACCACTTGTACCAACTTCTTTGATTTTGATCATTGTAATCTAACCATACCTAAGTATGGGCTGGGCCCAATCGGGCCTATTGGAAATAGTAATAGTCCAAGTCCTGCCCAACCTACAAGAAAAATAAAAATCGAGCTCGTGTCGGGGCCGGGTTTTATAAAATAATCAAAATCCAAGTCTGGCCAGTAGGTTTATTAATTAATTTATTTTAAAAAAATAAAATATTTGTTACTATTCAATTTCGTTTTGGCGCTGCTACCTCCAGGTTTCACTGACTTCTGTTTTTAATTGCTGAATATTTCTTATCTTGATTAAGGTTAAAAGGTTGAGATTGATATTGAGATTTTGGCGTCCGGAAAGGAGGCAAATATGTTCCAGTTTCATCAGTATTTGAATATAATCTAAGACAATAAAAAAAGTATTTATTACTTTTATAAAATAATTGCAAACATATCGTAGAATATTGAGTTTATATGCTAAATGTCGTTAAAATATTGAAAATTTCGATCATATATATTTTTTCATTGGAATTTATAAACTAAATATATACTTTTATAAAAATATTAGTTAATATTTCATATTATATGGGTCGGGTATGAGTTTTAATATGAAAATCAAGTTCATTTCATATTATATTATATTCGAACCACTTCTGGTGCAAGCTAGGTCAGATTTATTCTCCGATTAGTTTGTTAAAGCTCATCCCATGAAGGTTGGACATGGACGGTGTCGTGCCCAGTTTTAAATATAACTAATGAATGAGATGAAGGTATGGTTGTGACTTTAATTTCAACAAATTTAACCTTAGTTTGCCCTTATTAGCTTTGGATCAATCATCAAATGATAAAGGTGTGATTGTGACTTTTTTTTATAATAAATTTAAGGGTAAAGTTAAAAAACATACCCTGTGGTTTGACCGATTTGCGAAAAGATCCTTATAAATTTTTTTTTACAAAAGCATGCATGTGGTTAAGACTGTTAGCTAAAAATTGATTTTTTCATGACTCCATTTAATAAAATGAACTGGAAGGGGGTAATTTTGGTAAAAAAATTTATTAATACAAAAACCTAAAAAATTGTCAAATTCACTTCAGGCTTTTGAGGCAAAGGGGTGAAGTTATAGAGAATATGAAGAGTTTCCAATCTCTGATGCTCGAAGTGGGTTGTCTAAGTGAGGAAGAAAAGATTTACAATACAACCTCAATCAATCCTTTCTTTTATTCTACCTGCATCATTGCATCAGTCTTAGTGCATTAGTTCTTTTGCAAGCTAGCTATATTCCTCGCTATCAAATCTGGGCATTTCTCCCCAAATTGATGAACCCTAAACCACAGCAGCCAAACCACAACTACCTAATTCGCGCTAAATTCAACAATTTGATCAAAATCCAGTTAATGGAGATGATAAAGCGAATAATCGCTACAATAATTCTCTTTCTTTATGTATCTATAGTTGCTGGATAGTTAGCCTTCGTAGCAAATCAATTTGATGGCAAGACGATGTGTGGTTCGCTCATCGAACCCGTCGGCTACCCTTGCTCAGAACACACAGTAAAGATTAAGGACAATTATTTACTTGGAGTTCAACGTGTGTCATCTCCTTCAATTAGGAGTAAAAAATCAAAATAGAAAATGGACAAAATTACTTCCTAACTGTTATGGTGTGATTTTTTGTTTCTTAGAAATAATTGATTCCTACCTTTTTCATTCTACAAGTTAGTTGTTACAATCGGGAGGCAAGGGAAGGAGATGGAGATAGAGCAAGAAACGAACATGCGAAGGATAAACCGATGAGGAAAGTGATGGATGATGAGTGAAGATTAGCATTATATAATCGTGTATAAATTGAGCTTAATTCGCATAAGAAAATGCAGATTTTATCAAGATTTTCATGATTTCAGGTCTTTGCTGGATTCAAGAAGACCTTCTAGGCAAAAAATAAAACTTAACTTTTGGAGGGAAAATGAGAGCAAAAAGAGGGGGGAAAGTTCAGTTGTATTTAATGTCAAACAAGTGGGTGGATATGATTTGACAAGTGCCAGAAAGTTGGGAGAGAAAAGTGAACATTTTAAGTTTTGAATATTACAAAACTTGCCATTTCTAGGAGCTTTTTTGGTATAGGTGATGCAAGTTGGCAAGTTGTCATTACTTTATTATTTTAAAAGAAGAAAATATCTAGATATTATGTAGGTTTAATATTAATTTATGTTAGATTTTTATTTCTCTCTTTTCTTATTTTGGGGTTATATAAACCTCATTCTTCTCCATTTGTAAGGTGCTCTCCATTTGGGGAAACCATTTCCTTCTTCATTTTTGTAACTCTTTCTTCCATTAAGGGGGTTTCTATTTATTTTCTTTATGTTTGTGTAAGTTCCAACAAGTAAGATCTCGTTCGGACAGACAATTTCGGAGACCTTCTGCAGCATCGTATGCATTTACTTAAATCTTGTGTGATTGTGTGTTTGAATGCTTAGTATAAATTGAGTTTGGGCCTGAACTTATGAATAGTTATAGTTATCAAGGACTTAGTGGTGAAGTAGCTATAACAGAACACAAACACACACATGTATGCCTTGAGATTGAGGGGGTGAACACCCTTCTACCAAGAGAAGATATGAATGCATGCTAAGGCTTTTAAACATTGTTTAAATGCTTAACTGAAATTAATGCGAAGTTATTTAGCTTATTAAGAACCGAGAGGAGACGTATGCTAAATGGCTTTAGAAACCAAATAAATACCTAAAGGAGATCTTGAGGACAGAAGGTTAAAAGACCTTGGATCTATGTTCTTAATTAAATTTTACATGCTTTGCTGGGTAGGATACCTTGTACAGTCATATGGGTGGCTTAGCTTGTACTTTTATCTTTTTATGTTTTAGTTTTTAGGTAATTTAGTTTATCACAACCAATTTATAAATATAAAGACCTTCTCTAAGCCAGTCTACCAGGAAGATCTTTTACTTTTTATGCTTGCTCCTCATGGAATACGACATTTGGCCTTACCCTTATTACAAACCGATTCTAGTGCACTTGCTAAATGATACCTTTTGGGCGCAAAAATGGACGATTGCTGGCGATGAGGAAAATATTGTGCGAATTCATGGACGCATGAGATGAAACTGATTTGATTTTGTATTAGGGATTTTGAATTTGCTAAGATTCAATTTGGTAGGAATTTTGATTTAGGGTTTCAGAGAACAGTATATTTTAGGCCTTTTATAGTGAGATTTTTTGGGTTTGCCAATATTCCCCTTACCATGTAGGAATTTTAGACGGAATCTGAAAAATTCAGTTTTTAACTAACGGTCGTAACCACATACATACTTTTGCCAAAAAAAAATTCTATAAGAATCTTTTCGCAAATTGATCAAACCACATAGTATCTTTTTGAACTTCATCCTAAATTTAACCTTAGTTTGTACTTATTAATTTTGAATCAAACATTACATTGTTCATTCAATGATGAGAAAAAGTAAGGTAAAATTAATTTTGTAAAAAGTAAAATTATCATAAATATATAAACCCTAATATTTAACTTCAAGTGATGTGCATTGGTAGATTATTATATTTTTTTGTTAGAATGGTTGCTGTCACTAACAAAATTTTGAACAAAATTTATATGCATTTGGTTTACGGAATATTAATCTGAAATTTAGATAATAAAAGTTTAACAAAGATGAAAGAATGTACATTTCATTTTCAAAGAATTCAAAATTTTATAAAGGAACAAAAAATATCTTTTAAAGCGGTTTCTAGTAATCACAACCATCATTTACATATTGTCAACGAATTCACAGACTATGTTTAGCACTACAAAATTGATAATAAATTTAACATTTTGTTTGTAGTATTTTTTGAAGCATTACAGAGCTTCATGGTTACTTCATTTTTTTAGAATAACTAATACTCAAATCTGGATTAATCAACCTATAAGCCGAATACTTGGTGGTGGCCAAAGGAAAAAAAAGAAATGGCAACTTAATCAATCCGGAGAAGAAATTGCACCTACCAAAGAAATGCATTATTTTGCTAAGGATGTGTCTAGGGGAGAGCAAAAGACCAAACAAAACCGAACCGAACCGGCGAATCAAACCGAACCGGACCGGACCGAATCGAACCGAACTAATTTAGTTCGGTTCTTGGTCCATACATATGAATAATTTGGTTTTCAGTTCGGTTCTCGGTTTTTGGAAAAAAAACCGAATAAACCGAGAACCGAACCGAATTAAAATCATAAATAAATTAATGTATTTTAGTTCAGATACAATGATTTGTCAATTTGTCTTTGGACTAATACTTTTAGTTTATGTGATTTATTAATTTATAGGATGA
>CATIWQ010158843.1:0-47303 GCA_949673415.1 Euphorbia schlechtendalii
GGCCATCTCTCTATGTAACAATGAAAATTCTACTCAACTAATAATCTAATTTAACTTAATTATAGACTAATACAAAAAATAAGGAAATCAGAAATCAGAAATCTAAATATAAACTCAAACTTACAACAAAATCAGAAAACTTATAACAAAATTAGAAAACTTATAACAAACTTATAAACTCAAACTTAGAGCAAAATCAGAAAACTTATAACAAAACTAGCTTCATGCAATTCCAATCATACCAACTTTGATCAAAATCAGAAATATAGATATAAACTCAAACTTATAACAAAATCAGAAAACCGATAACAAAACCAGCTTCATGCAATTCTAACCATACCAATTTTGATCAATATCAGAAATCTAAATATAAACTCAAAGTTATAACAAAATCAGAAAACTTATAAGAAAACTAGCTTCATGCAGTTCCAGTCATGCCAACTTTGATCAAAATCAAAAATATAAATATAAACTCAAACTTATAACAAAATCATAAAACTTATAAAAAAACCAGAAAACTTATAAACTCAAACTTATAACAAAATCAGAAAACTTATAACAAAACCAGCTTCATGCAACTCCAATCATACCAACTTTGATTAAAATAAATGTTGGGAAGGGCTTACCTTGTCAGTGTCAATTTGTAAACTTGTAAGTTCTAACCAACTGATCAAGAGCAGTTGCAAGTGACCAAGTTGATACCCTAATTTCAAGATCTTTTCTGCACAAGGAAAATTTAAAGATTAATATATACAAATATAAATGCTATTAAACTCAAACTCAAGAATCTTGCTTGCAAGCAATAATTTCGAATCTCGATTTGACAATTATGATTATAACGATAAAACTAAAGAAGAAGTCCATATAGGCAGCAAGATTCACAAGAAGCCATATATTCTAGAAGTTGAAGTATAACATTCAAAACATTTAAGAGACTAGTGACAACTGGACAACACAATAACAAAGTATAACATTCAAATATCGTCTTAGGGAATATGGAAACAAGTACAAATTTGGATGCTGAGAAAATATATGGTTAGGAGTTGGAGGGAAAAGATAAAAACCCTATGTTATAAAAGCCACACAAAATAGAGTAATTAACGAATAAAACAACACTACTTATATTTACTTCATTGTCAACTCATTAAAAGTTACAATTTAATTCAGATCATAACTAACCCTGATTAAGTTACCTATAACATCAGGTTTTTTGTTGCTATCATTCTATCAAAATCTAATTTCATAATCAATTCAATTCAATAAGCTCCCCCTAGCTCCTGTTCTTTCCTCAACAGCTTGCTTCAATTAAAAAGAACATAGCTCCTATCCGCTAATGATGAACTTATTATATTCTCTACTTCGTTAGTTGTTATTTACATATTATAGAAATGCGATATTCAACAAAACCTAACATTACATGACATTGGTAATTAAGTAAAGTAATGTGTTGTCCTTGTCATAGCAGTTGGCAACATATCAAGTTCCACTAAGAACACTATACTTAGTAAAACAACAAACCCTCTTTTTGCTTCCATTAACAAATATAGAAACCCTTCTTTTCCAATGCCTCTTTATCAACATCTTCTCTCATTTATCAGATTCACATATTTCAAATCCAATGCTTGATTGTCAAACCAAAAAAAAGAAAAGAAAAGAAAATGGGTCGAGGGAAGATTGAACTCAAGAAAATAGAAAACCCAACGAATATGCAAGTAACCTTTTCAAAAAGAAGATCTGGAATTGCCAAAAAAGATCAAGAACTTAGTGTTCTTTGTGATGCTCAAATTTTTCTTATTTTGCGCTCTACCACTGGAAGATTCTATAATTTTATTACCTCTTCTACTACGTCTGCATATTCTTTGTTTTTCATTTAATTTTTCATTTTGTATAATTTAATTACAGCTACAATATGTTAATTTCAATATTATATATTTTCTTTTATTGCAGTGCAAAAAAGATAGTTGACAAATACCACAAGGAAAAGGCTCCAGATCTGTGGAGGACCTAGGAGGAGGTTAACTTTGTTTATTTTATATGAGTATAATTATGTTATGATGGTTTAAACTTTAAACAAGAATTTAATTTAATACTTGAATTTTAAGTGCAGAAAATGCAAGAGGAGCTGAAAAGGCTGACAGAGAGGAATTTTATGCTCAAAAGAGAAATCAGGTTGTTAATTAATTCAATTAATTGAAATCTCCACTAAACATAATTTTCTGCTCTATGAAAAGATCGAAAGAAAATTAATTATTGCTCAAAAAACTGCAGGCACAGGATGGGTAGAGATTTGCATGATGTAGGCTATGAAGAACTTATCAATCTTGAGCAAACAATGAGATCTGCTCTGGATGTTATACATGTCGCAAAGGTTACTTTTACTTTTATAAAATATTGCCCTCAATTTGTTTACGATTATGTGTATTTCTTTTGTGTGCGTATCTTTTTCAGTTAATACAAAAGATTATTAAATTCAAACTTTTTAGTGCTTGACTGATAGATGATTAATTAATGAGAGAAAACTAAATTTTGAACTGGTTTGGTATAGTTTATTCAACTTAAAATTGATTTAGCAGTAATAAATAAATTTAATTTCAAGTGTGTTTTGTTTATTTTTAGCTGAAAGATATGAAGAAGAAGGCAAACACCTTGCAAAAGAAGGTTAGTTAATTAACATAACCATTCATATATAACTTAACAACTCTTTTGTATTAGCCACTCGATTAACTTACTTGGTAAAACTACTTTGAATCGAGATGTTTGTATGCATTGGACCGGAAATCCCAATCTCGTAGCTTTCATTATGTTTATTTTCTCCATTCTTTCGAACTCCTTCATTTTCTGGTTGTGGTTCAAATATTGCAGGTGAAAAGTTTAGAGGATCAAAAACAAAATCTAGTGGACCATATTGTAAGAATTAATCTAATTATATAAGAAGTATATAAAACAATAACAAAAGGAATAAAAATGACATGTTTTGTTTGTGTGTTATAGAATGAAAAATATGAATATCATTTAATGGGAGCAGAATATTTATCTGAATATGCACAAGTGAACCGCAATTCGGATTATGGAGTCACACATCTCTATACCTTCCCTCTTCACCAAGGCCATCCTATTCGGATTCCATGAACTCTGGCTACCAAGGTTGATTTGCAGGCTGCTTACTTTCTATCTCTATTTATGTTATTATTCAATATATGTTTGATGGGTGGTTTATAGAACCACCTGTATATGAACTTATATCCTATGCTTTCTTTTATTTAAAGTTTCTTGTTATTGTTCAACTCTGAATTTGCTTGATACCCTTTTAAAAAGCAAAAAGAATCACTGTGTTTTGCATTTTTGAAACTTTTAATTATTTGTGATTCATTATTGTTATTTTTTCCTATTATTACCATCCTTCTTGTATTTGTGTTCTTCCCGTAAGTGGGAACTTTTTTTATATACGATAAAGGTATTGTAGGAGGCTGACCTCCACATCCACTTATAGAGGTCTGCTAATTAAATTGGAACTTTGAGACTAATTTCTCTGATAAAAGATATTATCATTTATTTAGAGTGAACATGTATTTTATATCATCACCATAACAAAAATGGATGCTTATCATTACTTTAATCAATTGTTTGTTCAAATAAAATCATCTATTTATTCACTACAACAGATCATAGATTTAGTGAAAACATTAAAATAACTCATTTAGCAATAAAAATCCAAATATTGTTTGCCATTTTCCAAAAAGGACATTAAGTAGTAAAGTAATATTAAAATTTTGTTTCAAAATACTTAAGGTCGCAACTCGTCAAAAACTGTTGCAAAATGGCTCATTTAGCAACCAAAATCTAGATAGAAACCTAAGGCTTAGTTTCGTTAGCCATGATGAGTAATGATGTCCTGTAATAAAAACATTCAACTTCGATAATGACTTTTATTTTAAAGTTCAAACTGATATATCTCAATCTTGTTCGACAGAGCTAAGGCTTTGAGATAGCTGGTTAACAGCTTCAGGAAAGATTGATGGAACTAACTGAGTTTACTTCCCAATGAACATTTGTTACTTTTAAAGCTACTCTATATTATAGTCCTAATTTCCAGAAAATAAGGAATTCGTTTGATGTTATAATTAAGCTATAATACTACTATGACACGTATGTACGTCAAGGCTCAAGCATGCTAATTATATACTAATCAAGGCAACATGTATGTACATTGACATATTTTAAACGTATAATTATATAATACTAAACTGAACTAACTCATGACTGAACTAACTCATGCCTTGTATCATGTGAATATACAACATTTTGTTGTTATTAATCACATTACTTTAAAAAAAATTGTACAATTAATATTACATTAAAATAAAAAAAAGATTTATATTATGTGTCCCGAATCCGAGATATCTAAAAGTCACGGATTCACTTTTAATAACCACTATGCCGTAATCTACATTGAGTATAATATTAGTGCAAAAGGAGTGTATGAAAAAATAACAAAATAGGTATGGTTCTATTTCAAAGATAAATCACAATTCTCTTGTGAGCCTGGCTTGAGCTCAAAATAATGGATGAGTTCTACTGATTTATAAAAAGTTTGGACAATTCATGGACATTTAAAATCATGAGTCTTCGTGAGCCGTATAAGATAACACTAAATCATATATCTTGAACAAAGACCGTGTATTTTAAAGTAATTTGGGAATAGAAGTTAACAAAATTTATCTTTGCAGAACTCCTTCATGTTTGGCAATATTGGAACTAAAATATCAGGTAGTATTTTGCTAGATTCTAAACATGAGAAATAAACCAACTCAGATTACGAGAAAAATGTCAGTGAAAAAATCAGATAATTCACAGGTAAAGATGAAAAATGTTGCTTTAGATGTGTAGTAAATATCGATTCCTTTGTTTTAGAAAGGAATCAACACAAGCATCCTATTTGTCGGGCGGGTTGGGTTCGGACCATGTTTCATCGGGTTCTTTATTGAAAATATAATCAAGCCGGTTCTACTCACATATCGGGCTTGGAATGGTCTTACAAGGTCATTCCTAAGCTTGACTTCGTAACCTTTTTTTAAATTTCCTAATATTATTTAGTACTTATTGTATTCAAATCAAAAAATTTAAGAATGTAAAATATAGAAGTCCAAAATAATAATTATACAATACATAAATTATAGTGAAATTGTCGATTTTGTTCTCGTTTGAGAGTACAATTTACAAAAATATCTTCTTAACAATAAGCATTACTTTTTTTTATGTATTGTATAATTTGATTTTATATTTTTACGTTCTTGTATATACCTATTATATATCTACAATATGTACATATGTTATATACGTGTTATATATCTACTACATATATACACACAAACATACACTAATATATATGTGGAGCGTAAAAAGAAATTTTGAAACTGTTTTTACATAATAACGTAAAATGGAAATTTAAGGGGACTTTTTGTAATTTGATAAAAGTTATATATTGTACCGAATTAGACATTTACATAACTTCCCCTAAAACATTATCCATTGGAATTGACTCGGATATATAAAGAAACTAAGCTCATCCAATAAAATTTTTGGCTCTTACTGGGCTTCATGAAAAATGATTTTACAAGCTTTTAACCCATACAGTCATTCTAGTACCTCAGCCCATAACATGTCTAACTTTAAGTATAGACGGTGAAAGGAATGATATGATACAGATGTATTTAACAAATTATTACATTATATTGTTGAGAATAGCACTGCAGAGTGATGAACACATATGGAACATGTCCAATAGCTTGACTGTCTTTTGAGAATGGGAACATTAAAAATATAGAAAGGAAAATTCTAGCTAATTTGTTCGATATATATACTAGTTCTAGTTGTGCTATACCTATATGGTCTGGTACAATCTATTGAATACAAAACCCTTCCTGTCTTGTATTGGCACCATTTGAAGCATTTTATTAGGGGAACCTATTGTTGGCCAAATTAATAGAAATAAAATAAGTAAAAGAAAAGGAAAAAGAAATAAATACAAAAGAAATTAAGAAGTGGACACCGATCATTAATTGATGGATTAGAAATGTTTTTCTTTGTCAAATAAAGACAACCAGTGCTCTTCAACAATTCACATGCAACGTGTTGAATATTCAACATTTGAATGCCTATTTAAGCCATACACGGTTGAATGCAGGTGTAGGCAAGAAGCTCATATGATGATTTGTCTCAAAGTCTGAAAATGTGATATCCCACGACGTTAATGAAAGGTTCAATGGAAAAGGCATTGCGATTTGTGAAGATGGTCAGTTTAAGTGTTGGAGTTTTGTAGAAAGTGGAAGCTGGAGATAAAATAAAGAGTTTCTTATTTTGTTATTGTGTTCTCATATTATAAGAGATAAGGATTATAAAGAGAGTTGTTTCTCCTTACATATAGTTGTAACTCTTATCTTATACTCATTACATATGGTTGTAACTCTTATTTTATACTCATAGTGGAATTTTTCTATCCTTGCATGTGGTTTTTCCCTGATTCATTTGAGGTTTCCTCGTAAATCAGTGTCTTAATTTTGTTCTCAAATTTTTAGCGGCGGTATTTTTTATGCTCTATTCGACGTCTCTAAAAACGGTCATTATCTCACTTCCGTAACCCCTAACAATTGGTATCAGAGCTTGAATTCGCGGGTATTTATTATCTGTGATAGTTGGACAATCTGCAACATCTAGCTCATTGTTCGAGTGGGAGAATGGAGAAGTTTGTGATAGAAGCGGTAGCAACAATATTTGAGATGAAAAGACATGTAGTAGATGGTGCAGATACAAGTGTGGTGACATGGACAAGAATGTTAAAGTGAATCGTCATCTTATTAAGGTAAATTATCATATTATATCATTTATGGTGATATGAACGAGATATGTAATAGTTTAATAATGTTTCTTTTTACAATAAAAATGGTAAAATTCACCAAAAATCATGTGTTGAGATAGATGAGTATTAATTTCAATTAGGTAATTTCCAACTTGAGGGGGATATTAGTTTATAATTATAAAATAGTTTTGGTTTAATAAAATATAGTCATTATAGTTAAGAGGCTTTTTAGTAACGGTAGCTAGGATAGGGTGTTATAGTTGTTGAATACAGGCTAATCCATGTACAATTTACTTTACTCTCTCCTCTTCATGGTAATTTCTGAAGTTTTATTAAATTAATTAATCTTTTTCATCTTTCTCTTATTCAAGATCAGGTGTTGTTATTTACCGCCAGCTTCTTCCTAAAATCGTTCATCTTATTATCAATTATGTCGTTAAAAAACCTGTCATTTACTTTCAATTCAACAATTTTACAACCCACGTACACTAAAATTTAAGAAATTAAAACAAATTCAACGATACTTTCATTTCCAACTCTAAGAATGAAGACGTCATTCCAACTCCAACCCCATTTTTTGAAGTGGGGTTGGAGATGCCCAAAAAATTTGTTTGCAGAAGGTGATTTATTGTCAACAAGATTAAGATTATTTTTGTCAATTTTACCTACTCATTTCGGATCTGTGCTCTATTGTTGGTGTTTAAAATGCTATGTAAGTAAGCATAATATAAGTGTCTTTTTGGACTATGGATTCCTATCTTTTTATTGGACGGAGAGGATATATGTCATGTTTTCTTCTAGTGTTTCACGAGTTTCTTTTCTTGAGTTGGACTACCTAATTATCAATTGATGTTAATATTTTTATATGAATCAGAAGTTGTTTTGTTGGTTTATCATCTGATAATATGCTAGAGCATAGTTACATAACTGTATTGATAATAACAATATTAAGAATGGAAACTTTTGCCTTGACTAAATGCCTATAAATGCATTGCAACTCATCTGCATCTTTTAATTTGACTCTAATGCCTCTAATCCATTGTAAAATTTAACTCCACTCTGGTTTGATATAGGAGTAAATGATGGCCTTGTTTCTTGTGTATATTAACAGGGATTAAGGCACTGGATTCTTTTTCTATAGTATTACACTGTTCAAGAAGCAATAACTAGTAAGAAGTATATGTAGCTTAATGGTTTTTATACATTTCAGCAAGTGTATTTTGTACTAATTTTATTGTTCATTTTGACGCAGAATCTCTCAAAGATCTACTCTTCGGGCTCTGGTTCTACTCCTTTGAAGTTGAGTTTCACAAGTGAAATCTCGTGGTGGTAAGCAGATTCATGTTGGGGTTTTGTCGTCGTCGTTGGAATCGTAGGTTGGGGTTTTGTCATCGTGGCAGGTCGCGGTTTGATGATCGGGTTGAAGTAAAAGCCTCTGATCTATCTAGGGATTACATCATGGCTTGCTCATTAATATACAAAGCTGAATTTGATTTGTACCCAACCTGAATGCTCATTGATACCTAGGTAAATAATTCCTATTCAGGATAAGGTTCCGAATATTTCTCTACGAGCAAGAGTCCTATTCTATATGGGATAAAACTCTATCCTATTAAGGGTATAATATCAAACCAAACAATACAGTCCTTATGAAACTATAATTCCTAATCTTAATCTATTTAGGACCATCTAAATACCTATATGAAGGCACCAATACCTCAAAGGTATGAGATTTATTTCTTAATTATTATTATTCTCCGTCTGCTCTCTTAAGTCTGTCGCTCATTTAAGCACCGAAGAGGCTAGGTCATTCACACGACTAGCCCCTCTAACCTTGTTCTATCTTGCAGACACATAATTCGACCAAGACAATACACAATTCAACTTCGAAGATTGGAGCATAAAGTAAATTTTTATTTTCTAAATCTTTTAATCATTAATAATTAAATAAATTCAAAGATGGCCTGCAAACTTTAACGATTTTCATTTCAAGTTCATTAATAATTAGGTTCAATTGCATTCGGAATTTCTAGGTTCCATGATATGTGGAAAATAATGAGCTATTTCTGTTACAGTTTTAGAGTTTGTTAATTAGGTAAATTCAAAATGTTCTAGAAATAGGGAGAATTGACTATATAAGATAATTGTAATTGAATCTGTAATTAAGAAAAATATTAATTGAAAAGTGAAGTCTCTATTCTCTCCCAATTTTTTGCTCCCTCTCTCTCCCCCTCATTTCTCAGTTCTTATTTCACTGTTCTTGCGTTCTTCCAATTTCCAGCCAAATCCCAGTCAATTTCTAACGACAGTAGTTTTCCTCGCATCATTTGGTATCAGAGCGCTTTTCTGGCACCTATGATTCTCTGTTCCACAATGGCGATGTTTGAAGATATAAAGGAAATCCTCAAAAAATCCATGAACGAGCTGAAATCAGAGCTGAAATTAGGCTTAAGGGTCATAATCAGTGACGAATTTTCGAAAATTAGAGAACAGCTAGCTGAAGAAGAAGCTTCTGTCGATCTCTGATCAGAGAATGAAAGATCTGTAACTACATTCAGTTCTTATGAGAGCTACGCTAGCGAAAAATCAGATGAAGAGGAAACGACTCAGGTTCAATCTCCTTACTCCGATTTACAAGAAGAGGATACTTCTGAATTTGAGTCACCAATTGATCTAACTATTGAGTTTCAGCTTCAACCTAAACTAGGTTCCGAGTTGAAGCCATTGATAAGTGATGATTTTGATTTCCGACCACAAGTAGGAAAGGATGATTCACCTTCCAAGTTGTTTTGTTATGAAGAATTTTCTCAGATTGGAGAAATTTTAAGCTCTAAGGTTGAAGCTAAAGATGAGTTGAGTATTGAGGTTCAAGGTGAAGAAGATGAAGAAGAGTATAAAGTGTTTGAGATTGTTGAAGTAAAAGATGAAAGAGATAAGCCTGAGATCGATCCTGATCTAGGTAAAGGTGAGACTACTATGGTAAATCATATCTGCAAATCATCTGATTGCAGCGGTGAGACAGGTAATCTGAACTTGAGAACTCGGAATCAGATAATAGTCGAAATCAAAGACAGTGGGTTTAGGGAATGCAATGGAGAATTTAACAGTGATTTGAATAATGAGTGTAACTTTAAATTGAGTTGTTTGTTTGCTAAGCATAATGTTGATTTTGTGTCTACTGCTATTGAATTCGATTTTGGTGGTTTTGAAGTTTATTTGGTATGCTATTCGGTTCTACAAATTTTGCATCGCAATGACTTAAGAGCTGGTAGTGTAGCTATCAACAGTAGAATTCTACGATCAATTATTGATATGAATCTGGATTTTGAAGAATTAAACTCCTCTAAAATAAGTATATTGTTGAATTATTCAGCTATTGGTTCTACTCGTTATTCTATTATTGAGTCCTCAATGTTTAAAATTTTTCAACCTTTTATTGTGGATAGTACATATGGTTCTGTTAAAGTTGAATTGAATCGCGAGCTCAATGTTAATTTGATTTGTTTGTTTGGTATAAATGAAGAGATTGTTGAGGATAAGGAAGGGTAGAAGGAGTGCATGGATCTAAGTATGGTTAGTATGGCTGTTGTATGTCTCTTAGTTAGTGAATTGAATACAGGTTCAACTCAGCATATAGGAGCAAATTTGATTGATCATCCATGGAAGCCCCCATGGGAAGCGAAGTGTTGGGAATATAAGGAACCTGAAAGGAGAGTTAATAAAGCTAGTGAGGAGTTTCAAATTTGTTTTGGCCTTAGGCCTTTGGTTGTGGATAGGAGGATCCATGGTATTGTTGTTTTGGTACCTACAACTTATGAGTCACAAAATGTTGTTGGGACTCATGTTGTGTTTGGTAATTCTAGTTGTATGGTAGGACTTGCATATGCGTTTGGGAATGAAGTTGGGTATGGAATTGAGACACATTCTAATAGGACTCTGTTAGAAGAAGGAAGCATAAGAGAGATGGGAAAGCCAAGGTGTGGTTTGGACACTGGCAGAGGCAAAGAGTTTGAAGGAATTGGAGCTGCAGACACTTCTCTGAAGGATGTTCTTGCTACTGGAATATTTTGAGAGCTTTTCACTCTAACTAAAGGCATAATTAGTATAGAAACTTTACAAAGCCCGAATTTATTTGACCTGCAAATTCATGGTATTGTTATGAGTAATGTTCTTTGCTTGAGGAGTAAGACACTGCCATTCATAAAGGAGCTTGGGAATGCACTACAATCATCCGTGAACTCAACAAATGAGAAGTATGATGATGCTATAGATGATATCCCATATACAAACTATTCCTTTTCACCAACTCAGGTTGATTATTCCGATTTACATGAAGAGGAAGAGTTGGAGCCTCTGCAACCCGACTTAGAGATTCCATCCATTTTGGTGGGTAATTTTTAGATGTCGATTGACGATTTAGGTGAAGAGGGAAATAATTCTGAGTTAGAAGTTTCCGAGCTATATCCTCCTACCAATGACAGACCGATTCTCATGCCTCTCACCTCTAATTACAAACCTTTATTTAGTGATGGTTATGAGAGGCTAGACGGTGAAGAAACACCGCTGCTAGAACACCCTCCTCAATTTGAGCCTCTTCAGGATCAATTCGCTATGTTATCTATGTCTCCAACTACTAAACCGATGATGTTACTATTTTGTGGAGAATTTCAGTTCCAAACACATGTGAAGAAGATCAATTTAGCTCACCGATTCGATTTGAATAACAAGTTGCATATTCCAGTATATTTGTTTGTTAATTCTATTAAGGGGATAGGATTGATATGTGGAAAATAATGAGCTATTTCTATTACAGTTTTAGAGTTTGTTAATTAGGTAAATTCAGAATGTTCTAGAAATAGGGAGAATTGACTATATAAGATAATTGTAATTGAATCTGTAATTACGAAAAATATGAATTGAAAAGTGAAGTCTCTATTCTCTCCCAATTTTCTGCTCCCTCTCTCTCCCCCTCATTTCTCAGTTCTTATTTCACTGTTCTTGCGTTCTTCCAATTTCCAGCCAATCCCAGTCAATTTCCGACGACAGTAGTTATCCTCGCATCATTCCGATTTCTGAATTTTAAGGATTGGCTATGGTTTATAGCATCAGCTGTTGTTGCATCTTGAGCATTCAAATTAGGATCTATAATAGAGAAGTTCAGGCCTTTGATGGCAACGCTACAAAGAGAGTTCATCTTCGCTCCGACAATTAGAACGACGACGGCGGTAAGGATCTTGGAGAAGAAGAGAACAAAGAAGGAGAAATATTGGGTTTATTTTATTTTTTTTCGCTTTTATAATACAGCAGGATTTTCCGAAATTTCCCTCGACTTCTTAACAGTGTTTGTGAAAATTTCTCTTTTCGATAACATTTGTGACTAAAAGCCTGGGTTTAAAAGAAAAAATTTCACAACCCCTTCTCATAATAAATAAAATCACAATGCACGATTTTTAAGTTTACTTCAAAAAAAATTAAAATTTTCACGTATGCAAACTTTATTTCCTATCATGTACGCATTTACCATATTAACATTATGTCATGCTAGGCTTGAGTTGTGATATTAAATCAAGTTTGTTTGATACTTCTCCGGATCATTTCATGTTCAGTCATGAGGTTTATTCTCCAATCACTTATTCCAAATTCATCTCATAAATGACAAGTATGAACGGCCTGACAAACACATGCCCAGATTTAAGTCAAGCAAGTAAAATATAATTTTTTGTGAAATATTATTTTGAGTAATATGTGACTTTTTTTACCAAATTTATTAATTGTAGGGTTTGATTTCACAACCTTACAACTCCAAGAGGTGGTGGCTATTAGGGATGGCAACGGATCCTGGACCCGGTCCGGATCCGTAGATCCGGATCTGTTTTTTAGGATCTGGATCTTAATTTTATAGATTCGTCGGATCTGGGTCCAAGAAAACAGATACGGATCCGGGTCAGGATTTTACAATGAAACCCGAATCCATAATGAAAGATTAATTTTACTATTTTATTTATTATTTATCTCGAAAATATTGGATAGTTAAGATTTATTTATTAATTATCTCGAAAATATTGGATGGTTAAGATTATTTGAGATCCACGTAAGTCCAATTGCATAAACATAATTAAATGAGCATGTAAACTATTTAAAATAAAGTGAAATGAACAAATATAGAAGCTGAAACTAAGAATTTGATGTTAATTACATGAATTCGTTTTGGATACGTTTATGGACCCGGATCCGTGAGATCTGTTGGATCTGGATCTGGATCCTAAAATTATGAATCCAACGGATCCGGGTCTAATACATTCAAAACGGATCCAGACCGGGTCCAAGCTGGAATCAGTTCGGATCTGGTCCGTTGCCATCCCTAGTGGCGATCAGTGGTTTACTATTGAATAGAAAGACCAAATGCATTGTTGGCTCGCTCAGCTGTGTTTATTTGGTCTATTGCCCCTTAACTTTGTTTGGGTCCCTGTAAGTCTCTCATTTTTCAAAAAGTGAACCAAATAACTCTCTAGCAAATGACGAGGCACGGGTTGACCATTTCAACGAGTGTTGACTGTTTCTTCTTCTTCCTTATTATTTCCCAAATTTCTTTTTACACCAAATAGATTAGATTTATCAATCATTCGTTAGATAAAGATTCATCATTGTGTCGTCGGAGGACTTAACGAAGCAAAGTTCGTAATTCATGAGTTTTTGGTAATTTATTTTGTTTTCCAAAATAAATTCCTGGAAATACATCATTATCCGGGAAAGTTCATAAATTTTCCACGAAAATTCATGATTTTCCACAAAAAAGTTCCACGACCATACCTCAATTTTTCATTTTCATTTCCTTTCTTGTTGTTCAATAAAACCAAAAACAAAGGAATCAAATATTGATCTTCTCATTCATACTAACTTTTGAAAATAAAAACAAGTGAATGAAATGTTTGATGGGGTTTTTTTTCATTTGATTCGAGACAAAAAATTGATCGATAAAGAAGATGATAGAAACTGTAAATAGGAAAAATCAAATATTATAATGAAATTGTTTTGGAACTTTTTTTTGTAACTTTTACCATTATCATCACGTGTTGAGTTATTATTGAGTTCAATTTTTAAACTTTGACCGACTATTTTACATGGATGATACACGAACCCAAGTATGTTACATGCACAATGCTGAGTGATGCAATTATTAAAAAGGAGCTGTGAATTTTTTTTAGAATCACGAGATCTAAACAAAGGTGAAAAAAAAGGTCGTTAGTCAAATGATGAAAGGCGAGGGAGCTCGATTATCTATTTGGCAGAATAGATATGCAATAGGCCATTTAGATGTGGTCAGATAGTCAATCGGAAATTATAATAGAAATCAGGTTCAAAGAATTTTATTCATGTATGGATGATATATATCTTATATAACTAATTTATGTTATTATCTTTTATTATTTTAATTAATAATAAAACACGTATCTGATGGAGAAATATCCTTAAGATCCGGTCCCTGTTATAATTTCCAGGTCATTTAACACTAAACAGACAGTAAAGATATTTTTCATTCTTTGGCATTTATGATGATGTGTTGTCAGATAGTACAACAGCGTGCAGTGAACTGCCATCTAAATTCGTGGAATAGAAAATGTGTATAGTTTATATTTATCAAATTATGTATTCATGTGGTTAGTTGGAAATATTAATTGACCCTAAAATTTGACCAACTTATAGACGTTGGGTTTTTCATTATAGTAATTATTTTAAAAGGTCATGGACAATTCTATTTTATTTTTTATCAATTATCATTAGTATCATACATGGGGAGGCAGAGTTTGATGTGAAAGAGGTTAAATCTAATAGATATCGTTTAAAGAAAAGTAAGGTATATTTTATTTAAAATAAAGTTGTCATAATTCACATCAGAAAATAAATAACCATGATATCTTTCAAGTTACAAAATTCATATCCAAGTGAATTGTAGGAGTTTTTTTTCATCAAATAAAAATTTGTAAAATTCATCATCAATTAGACGCAATAACATTACACACATCAAACAATATGTATCAAAATAACACAAATAATACTAATTGTAATCTACATTTGCCCAAATTTAATTTATGATATTCTTATAAAAATTAAGAATAAAAGAAAAACTAGCCTCGATGTATAATAAAGAAAATTATAAGTAAATGGATAATTACAATGACAAATGAAGATGATTACAATACACTAAATGTTCAATTTATTGAAACGTTGAGAAAAAAAAAAGTAAGAAAAGCGATTTTAACAGTGAAATTAAACTTTTTAAGTTAGATTTGATCCCACGCCAAGCAATGGTTAAAAGCAAATCCAATCATTTTTCCCATTTTTCATTCCCCAACTATCATTTTGCAGGATTTACAGTATTTTTTCTTCAGCCATCTTCCTCACTTTTTATTTCCCAAATCAAATTAACTTTAAAATAATAATATTCTATTATTAAACTAATAAAAAATAACAAAACAAAAAACTAAAAACAATAAAAAGTAATAGGTTAAATGCATATTTACCCCCTAATCTTGGCACTAAAATTTTATTGCTCCCTGAACTTTCAAAAGTTTCTCTCAACCCCCTGAACTTGGTAAAAAAGTATCAATTTACCCTTTAAGTACCACTTATCAGCTTTTGATTGGGTTAGAAAAAGACATCTTTGAAAAGTCAAATCAAACGAAACCTGACACGTGTCATTCAATTGGTAAATTGATACACTTTTACCAAGTTTAGGGGGCAAATTGATACATTGTTAAGCTTAGGGAGCTGAGGGAAACTTTTGAAAGTTCAGGGTGACCGTAAACTTTTTATACCATGTTTAGGGAGATAAAGATGTATTTGGCCAAAGCAATAATATGTTATTCTATTCCCAAATTGTGGGAAATTATTTATTCCTCGTATTTGGAAAATCTCATTTTGAAAACATACCGTATAGAAAATGATTAGATTTGATCATTCCCAATATTCATTCTTCATTTTGCAGATTTCTCCGAAATAGAGAATTTGTTCTAGAAACCCATGACTTACCATCTCCTGCAGCACACCCCCTTGTTTCCTCGTATATCGTGCATTTTGAAATATTAAGGAGGTTGGGTTCCGTTTACTAATGTACGTTGACACAATTTTTTAGCTACGTTGAATTTTATTGAACTAAAATCAAGTTGAAAAAAAAAATGACATTAAGCTCATACTTATTGTCCACCACATGAGAATGATTATATAAAAAATACAACAGATCTCTCCGAGTAAAGTTAAAAAATGGTAGAAGTATATTCAAATATTATGCCTCCGTGTAAGTATCATGTTTTTATCTATTTAAATTGTTAACATGACAAATATTTATTATTATATGTAGTATTATTTTGTTAATATTGCAATATCTATTGTCATAAAAGTACATTTTTGACAATTTATAAGGTATTTCTATTACTTTCAAGATCTGGTTGCATGAGATAAAATAAGAATTAATGACTTTTTATAACAATTTTCATCCTCAATATTTTAATACACTGTATATAAAACTAATTTTTATTTATTAACATATATTATGTTAAATTCAAAATAAAATGAGATAATTAAAAATATAAGGAGATTATGGTGTGAAAAAAGACAAAATGTAGGTAGGTTTATATTATTTTTTAAAAATATAAGAAGTACTAACATATTTGGTCAGAACTATACATGTTCGGCTGGGGCCCGATGAGCATGGCTTGAGACCGCTTTTATGGGCCGGGCATAGACAATTATTTTTTTCATTAAGTCCGGGCTTGCTAAAATTCGAAGTTTTATGAGTCGGAATTGGTTTTTATGTAAATACCCGAACCCGGCCCGACGAATACAATTTTATTTATTATATATTTATATGTTATATTTAAAAGAAATACAAGTCAATCCCTTGTTTGGGCAAAATATTTTTGTTTTTGCAATAACATCAAATTATTTTCACTTTTCTCATTTTTTAAGTTTTTATTTTCTCTTTTACATTTTTTTCATAACCACCATCTCTTTCATATTTCATACTAAATTTCGCTACAAAAACTATTTTATGAAGGCATTATACCTAGCATACGAAATTTTATACCTGGTATACGAGTTGTTATACCTGGTATACAAGCCATTACATTGACAATGCTCAATTTTACCCCAAAATCATATGATGAAGGTCCTATACCTGGTATCTGAACTCGTATACTAGGTATATTGATTGTTATACCAGGTATATTATAACAATTTTATATCACTCTAAATTTTATGAAATCAATGGTAACATATTTTATATTTCAGATACATTTTACTTTCATTAATATTAATTTGTTAACTTGCTAATATAAACAATTAATTCTTATCTTAACAGATGTTATAACTGGTATAAAAGATGTTATACCTGGTATAAAAGTTGTTATACTCGGTATAAAATTTGAATTTTCTAAAATAAATCAAATCTGACTACCTTATACCAAGTATAATAACTTCTATATTGTACTCAATTTTGTAGCAAAAAAACCATGTTATGAAGTTATTGTACCAGATACAATAATTATTATACTTGGTATACGAGCTATTATACCTAGTATATGAGATAATATACCATGTATAAAAGGTTTTTGTTACAATATTACGAAGAATATACTCAATTCACAAAGAGACTCACAACGTGTGCCTAAATTATGCCTCGGACATTTAAATTATTTACAATGAACAATTTTAGAAGAACAAATTGAAACTATGCCTAAATGGATACACCTGTTACAACTAAAATTGGCAATTTTTCCACTCTAACCAGTTTCTTTCACCTTAAGATTTTGTCTCCATGAATGGCAGCTGGTCCAAAATTTTGTCTTATACAACGTGCAAGTTGTTCACATAATCTCCCAGTGGAATGGAATATAATATCCTTTGAGCCTCTCTCTTGAGACCTAATGATCCGTTTCACTGCCCTTCCTTTTTGTGGCACTACTTTTACATTCTGGATATCATATTCATATCATCTAATTTGGAATGAAATGTGCAAATACAGAAATATGTAAGATCAAAACTAAATTCAAGGGCATAAACAGCATCCATTACAAAGCAATTCTTAGATCTCAGATTACATAAAAATCAAATTGAACGGCTTTACTGTTGCTATCCTTAACCAATTCTATGTCGTAACTCTAATTAAAATAATCAAATTGATGCTTAATCAAGCATCATCTCTTGAAAATTACCAGAAAGTATTCAACCGAACATGACACTTTACAAGAAGATGATGCTTAAATAGGCTAGATTTAACACTGTTCATTACACAAATTTATTCTTGAAGCAAAATCTTTAAAATATTTAGAAAATCAAACAGATTTGAGAATGAGAATACTTAGGATTTCTGTAGCAGTTACGGAAAACTTACAGCAAGCAAGTGATGGCAGAGAGAGACGAAGCGGCGAGGGGCGGAAAGCAGCAGATCTATGGGAGAGGAAGTGAGCAAACTAGAGAAATAAGATGACTAGATCAGCGTCGTGACGATTACAAAAGCATTGACACAGCGACTAGAGGAGTAGCACGATGGAAAGAGGAGCAGCAGCGCGACGGCGAGATGTGATGCGCCGATTAAAGGAAAATCGTGATGGCAAGAGGATCAATGACATGATGAATAAAGGAGCAGCGTGACGGCAAGAGAAGCAGCGATGGGACAGCGAGATGAGAACGGAGTCGAGATGGACGGCTATGGAGAGGAGTAAACACAAAAATTGAGGCCGATGGAAATATACGTCCAATGATAATGAAAAGAAATAGTGAAAGTAATTAACGTATGAAAAAAATAGAATTTTAAATTTTGAGCTGTGATATGGCATGCTCTAAATATATTTTATCTTTTTACTGTAAATTCATTTTAATAACTATTTAAAATATTTATATATTGTTCTAGGTTAAATGCATCGAGACAACTCCCACACCTTTTTGTATTTCAACCTACTATTCCCCTATCATTTCAAAAGATTATCGTAACTCACCTCCTTTGAAAAGTGCACCTCCCCTGATTTAACTAAATCGCTCTCCACCAAGAGAGGGAGATACACACTCCATTACATGTAAAAGGGTTGAAAATTTTCAACTCAATAATATACTGACACGTGACATTAATGGTGAAATTTACAAAAGAAGCATCCGAAATAATTTCATTATAACCCTTTAATTTTTCATATTTGCATTTCTATCATCTTCTTCATCAATCCATCTTTATTCTCAAAATCAAATCAAAATACAAATTTCATTATCAAACATATATAGATTTTAAAAAAAGTTAGTACGAATGTCATTTGATTTCTTTTATTCATGGTTTTATTGGGAGAAAAAGAAAGAAAATGAATATGAAAACAAAAGAAATGAGTGGAAATTTTTTCGAAATATGATGAGTTTTCTTAGAGAATTCATGAATTTATCCGGAGAACAAATTAAATCTTCAAAAATTCACGAAAAATAATAAATTTTGCTTCTCTAAGGCATCTGTCGAAAAATATATAACTTTTATCTAAAGAATTGTTAAAAATCTAATCATTTTGAAGAATTTGCAAAGAAAAACTAAAAAAATTTGCAGAAAAATCAAGGGAAGAAGAAGAAGATAATGTCAACACTCGATGGGCTAATCAACGTTTGCCACTTCGGATGGAAGGAGCCATAAGGTGCATTTTTTGAAAGGATAGAGAGTTACATGGTCCATTTGAAAAGATAGGAAGGTAGTAGGTGGATTGACAAAAAGTGAGGGAGCTGTTGATGCATTTTGCCATAGTTCTATTAAAATTCTACATTTAACTAATATAAACTAAATTAAATATTAAAAACTTTAAATTAATTATGCATTTAGATGAAAAAAATTTACATGTATATTTTGTAATTTTTTAAGGACATATATATTTTGTCATTTTTTCATTTAATACAATAAAAATTTTAGATAAAAGAATATTCACAGGATTGGATTGGGTTCGAGAATGATCTCTTAGCCCCGAACCGAATCTAGAATTCTAAAATATGAACTTGAACCGGATCTAAATTAACATTTTTAATTAAAAATCCGATCAAATCCGACTAAAACTTATACAAGGTGCTCGACAAATAGGTTAATTATCTATGCTTAAAGAAAAGATAAGATGGAGTAGACATGGCACACTATGTCATCACGTGTCAATCTAATGAACATAATAAGCAGATGACATGCCGTACGCCAAACTAGACATGTTCGCGGGCGACCCGAGCCCGTTTTCATGAGCTGGGCTTGGATACATATTATTTTAAAAAATTCGATCCGAGCCCGAGCTCGTCAAAGCCTGAAGATTTATAGGCCGGGCTTTATTTTTATGTAAATACCCGAGCCCGGCCCGACGAATAATTTTATATATTTATTATATATTTATACATTAAATTTATTATTATTTTAAGATTTTATATTTTATCCTATTAAATTTTTATACTTGGTTACTTACTAAATATTAAAGATTTTAAGTAAACAATGCAATTATATTTAAAATTTAAACATATTTTAACTTTTTTATATTTTTTCTATTAATTTAATAAAAAATTAATAACAAATAAAATATTCATGGCCTTGGACCGGGCTTGGGAATGGCCTTGTTAGCCCGGTCCGAGCCCGAAGTTCTAAAGTATGGGCTTGGGTTAACGTTTTTTTTAAAAAGCCCACCAAACCTGACCCGAACCAGGCCCGGCCCGCCCGACGAACAGATGTACGCCAAACTAATAAAACCATGAAAATTATTCTAACTAAAAGAAAATTACATGTTAATTTACTAAGGTCTGAGTATGGTATTATTGTGTATGCTTCAAGAGACACGTATTGTAATAGATGAGTGACTAGAATAATTGATGGAACAGCCTGATTGACTGATGTTAGTTTAAGGGAATCCAATGCAATCTTAATTTTACTGGGCAGAGAGTGGGTGTGGTCCATCACTATCTTCTTAATGTTGTTTCCTATTCAATAAGCTGACACTTGCACGCCAGACAAACAACACCAACCGAGTTACTAGATGTACATAAGTTGTAAGTCATTTCTGAGGGTACCTAAGTTTATACTCATAACTGACGTAGATAAGTTGTAAGGCATTTCCGAGGGTACCTAAGTTTATACTTAAAAGAAGATTATACTAATAACTAGACTTGTTTAATGGATTAGGCTAGGTATCATATATAAATTTTTTTAAATCCAAGCTTTATCCAAATCACATGAATAATATGTAGGTAGATGATGGAGATCAAGCTCGATATTAATTGAATTTAGAACTTCATTTCATAGAATAATATCATCATAAAAATTTATTAAGATAAAAATAATTTGTAATTTAAAAAAATTATATTATATTTTCATCCAAAAATTTTTTAAAAAGAAAACCCCGAAGCGTAATTTTAACAATGATGCAATATATCATCAAATATTATTATAAAAAATATCATATAATATTGATATATAATTTTATATAAATTTAATGACAAATACTTTGACCTAGTGGTTGGAATTGAATCTATTATTCTAGTGGTGGCAAATTTTTACCACATAGAAGTACAAGACACGAAGTTTGTAAACATTTTTTATATACTTAACATAAATGCATTTATGCAAATATACATATACATATACATACATACATACATAAATTTTAATATAGAAAAACTTAACTCATAATATGATTGGGACCTTGGCACATATTGAAACCTGTGTATACAAATCCCCCATATAGAAGTTAGGGTTGATTTTTTATTTGCCTTATTTTTTTTAAAAAAATTTAAGCTTTACAAGTTTATAATTTTGTAAAACTAGAAAATTAAGAATTTTTTTTTCTTTTAAATAAAAGGAGAAACAATTTTTTCTTTTACCCTTTTTTAAGTTGACTTTGTCAATCTTTATAACTACTTTCTTTTTCTTATTTATTTTGATTTTTGCAACTTCAAACGTCTATATCTCACAAACCGTTGAATTTTTCGAATCGACGCTTCAAAATATTTTGTTCGTCTTAATTTTATCTTTAAAATGACATACACTTTGTTTTTTTCAAAAAAAATTAATGTTTCGCAATCTTATACAGTGTATAATTGTTGTATAATGCCCTTTTTACTGAATATTCATAAAGGCTTTATAAATAGTGTAAAGTTGACATGAAGACTTTAAAACTGATATGAAAGCTCTTATACATGGTATAATAGTGGTTATTTTTACAACAAAAATCACTTTCTAGTAAAAAAAATAATTTATCGTAGTTTTATACATTGTATAATAGTTGTATAATACATGATTTTATTACTTTTTCATGAAAGCATTATACATGATATAAGAGTGGTATAATTTATTCTATATATTCTTTTTTAAATAACATTATACAACTCTTATACATTGTATAACGTCTTCATAAAAAATTATGATTTTTATTATACTGCTTTTATACTATGTATCAGATTGCGATAAATTTTTTATTTTTTCGAAAAATTCAAAGTGTATGTCATTTTAAAGATAAAATTAAAACGAACAAAATATTTCAAAGCGTTGATTAAAAAAAATTAACGGTTTGTGAGATATGGAGGTTTGAAGTTGCAAAATTCAAATTAAATATGAGAGATTAGGTAGTTAGAAGGGAATAAGGGTAAAAATAAAAAAAAGAATCTAATAAAATGGGAAAATGTATATTAATTTCTCATTATTGTGAAAGAAAAAAAATCTAATTTTTTTGAGTATATGGTTTAATTACCCTCCTAGGCGAATAAATTTGGGCCTACTTGAACATGTCCACTTCCAATGTGTTTGTTAATTAAATCGAGGGGGAAAGAGTAACTCTATTCTAACAATTACACGGAAAAACTACAACAAGGTGTGCCCGTGAGTCATTTGTATAAAGACATCAATTCAGATAGAAATGCGGTCGGGTTAAATTGGATGACATGGTCTACTAATACCGCCATTGGCATTGCTTAATTTATGATCATTCAACTTGTTATTCTGATTTTGTTTGAATGCATTTTCCAATTACCATCACAATACGTTCAATTCCGTTAAGTTGAAGCATTGCATAGCATGGCCACCCAACTGTCTTTCCATCTCTACTTTGCAGTCCATACTCTCTTTTTCTGCAAAGTCAAACTATAAATCCTTTTACCTTTCTTATATATGATGTGGGTGAAATGTTTCTCCGAATTTAAAAATCAATCAAACCCGTTTAAAAGTAGAGTTTTAAATTGAAAATCACTTAGTTTAGTGTTTCTATAAATTTTTTTCAACTTAGAAAAGTTACTTTTAAGTAACAAGTAAGAAGTAGCTAATACTTACTTCTAGAAAGTGATTTTTTTTCAAATCTAGTTTTTGACCAAATAAATTACAATATTGTCCATGTATTATATTCAACGCCCAATACTCTTTTTAAAAGTATGTCCTTTTTAGTCTTTTCAAGATTCAACATCTTATAAATGATTTAGAATTCAGTTTTGAGAAACACTTTTGATGATTTAAAAATCATTTTACAGAAACACTTAACTACTTATTTTAAAATTCCTTAAAAGTTAAAAAAAAAACACTTTTAAGTTATAAGTTACAAGTAATAAATTTGGAGAAACACCCGAAGTTTATGATTTTTATATATTTTTTGAGAGCGCGACTTGGGACTATAATTAGCTTACCTTATGGTTTGCTAGAATTATATTCATTACAACAAACCAAAGTCTAAGCTCAAGATTGGTGTTCTTAATCCGAGAGATAACTTGGCAAGTACTAAAGGTTATGTGGTAAATAATTATGAAAATCCCACTCAATATACAAAACACATGAATCCATAAGAGGTGAAAACTTGAAAAACTTTAACAGCAAAGCAATACAAGTAGATTGGGCAATCCAATCCAACCCCACTTTTATATACACAGATTGGGCAATCCAATCCAACCCCACTTTTATATACACTGTACTTTTTTTCCTTTAATTGTGCATACAAATTTAAATGTCTCTGCCTCCAAACGATACATCAAAACGCAAATAATAAAGTCTCATTATATTTGACTGACACCCCATGAATGAGCCTTCTCTTCACTTCAAATGCCTACTCTCACATTTCCCATGTCTTCCTTCTTTCTTTCTTTAATTTTTCTCCTCACCTTTTCACCAAATGTAATATCCATAACCCACTGGGAAGATACACAAGTTTTACAAGTCTTGAAAAATGCAGTTCAACCAAGTTCAATTACTCCGGGTTCTTGTTTAACTTCTTGGGATTTCTCCGTTGATCCTTGTGATAACTTGTTCACGGATAAGTTCACCTGTGGTTTCAGGTGTGATTCTGTTGTTTCTGGTTTCTCCCGAGTTACTGAACTCACTCTTGACCAGGCTGGCTACTCAGCTCCTTTCTCTTCTATCTCCTTCAATCTTCCTTTTCTCCAGATTCTTGACTTTTCTAATAACAATTTCTATGGCGCTATTCCTTCCTCTTCTTTTTCTAACTTAACTCGCTTGACTCGACTCGCTCTTTCGGCCAACTGGGTTTCTGGTGAGATACCTTCCTCGGTTAATTCGCTCGTTTCTCTTCAAGAGCTTTACCTCGACAATAACGTTCTTCAAGGCAAAATCCCTCCGAGTTTCGACCGTCTAATTGGCTTAAAAAGGCTCGAAATTCAATCCAATAAATTATCCGGTGAGTTTCCCGAGTTGGGTTCTCTTCAAAATCTCTACTTTTTAGATGCAAGCAATAACGCCTTTTCTGGTCGAGTTCCATCTTCTTTGCCTTCATCTCTGGTTCAAATTTCAATGAGGAACAACTCTTTAACCGGCACAATCCCTGCAAATTTCAAAAACTTGATCAATTTGCAGGTTATTGATTTGAGTCATAACAAACTCGGTGTCTCAGTTCCTTCCCTTCTCTTCACTCACTCATCTCTTCAACAACTCACTCTCTCTTTCAATTCCTTCACGTCCGTACAATCACCCTTACCGGCTTATTTTTCGTCTCCGGCGACTGTTATTCAGAATGAGCTAATAGCTATAGATCTAAGCGACAATCAAATTGGGGGTTTTATACCTTCGTTTCTTGCATTGATGCCAAAGCTCTCTGCTTTATCACTGGAAAATAATAAACTAACAGGGATGATACCGACCCAGTTCGCCATTAGAGCGGCGGTTCCGGGCGGGGTATCGCCGTTTGAGAGGCTATTGTTGGGTGGGAATTACTTGTATGGGCCAATACCGGTTCCGTTAATGGAGCTGAGACCAGGGACAGTTGATGTTAGGCTGAATGATAACTGCTTGTATCGGTGTCCGGTCGCTTTCTTTTTCTGTCAGGGTGGTAACCAGAAATCTTTGATCGAGTGTAAGAGCTTTAATCCTTTTATTCCTTAAATTTTAATTTTAATCACTCGATGAATAGTTCTTGTAATTATATTACTGCATTTTATTCTGTTAAAATAAAGTTTCTGGGGAAGTTAAGCACTTGGTAGCCTTCTCTGTTGTTGGGTATTAATTTGAGTAAACTAATTTTATTTCATTTTTTAATTTTTTTATGTAAACTGATATAAAAGTTGTTATATTAGTATTTAGTAATATGGGAGATTAACCGAATAATCTGAACAAATATGTTTACTTGTTTTGGTATTGAAACGGAATAATCTGCTAATGTAACCGAATAAACATATTACCGCAATACATATGAGCAAATTAGCCAAAAAAAAAAATCAAATCAAATGCATATAATGATAGCTCCTCGGCCACTTTATTGTGCTGTACTGTCTATTATAAGTGTGAAAAACAAAAATAAAATATAAAAACAATTTTTATCCATAATAAAAAGTTCAAAGTCGAATTTAAAAATTAAGTAACTATCTGTGAAATAAAATCGTCTTAGAGTGAAAATTAAAAAAAACATGAAAAAGAAAAAAAAGTGAGGAATGAGAATAAAATGAAGGATATACAATTGCATTAAGAAGAATTGTATAGCACAAAAATTTCTTAAAAAATGTGTGCCTTGTATAATTCAATCCTCCCAATGAACCTTAATTATCAAAAAAATATGTCTAGACGTAAGATAACGTCCGTCCTTCATTGTTTAGGTCTTATGTTAGTAATAGTAAATAATTGAAAAGAGTCAAAATACATTATCGTTTTGTTAAGAATAGCGATCTAATCACAGGTTTCAAACAAATGAATAACACGGGTGGTAATGATTAAATTTAATAAAAATATCATAATTATTTATATCTCATATGGGAATTTTCCAGAAAAAGAACTATGGAATTCAATCCCTTTTAAGATTGTAAAAGAAAAGAAGAAAAATGAGGTGAAGATGAGGAATATGTGGGAGAGGATAGAAATGATGATGAAATGCTAGTATAAGATTTTATGTCATGCTTGGTGGAGATATTCACGTGAATTTACTGGAACGTGGAACAGACGCGCATAAACAACATTTTAATTTTTTATAAATATTCATTGCTAGTTAATTTAACCAAAATATAAAAATTAAAATAGTAATTCATATTAAAAAATTTTGATTATCTTTTATTATCCTTATTTATAGACCTGTTCGCGGGCCGGGTTACCTGCCCGGCCCGGCCCGAGCTCGCTTCCATGGGCCGGGCTTGGACACGCATTTTATTAAAAAGCCCGGCCCGAGCCCGAGCCCGTCAAAGCCCGAAGATTTATGGATCGGGCTTGGTTTTTATATAAATATCCGAGCCCGGCCCGACGAATAATTTTATAAATTTATTATATATTTATACATTAAATTTATTATTATTTTAAGATTTTATATTTTATCCTATTAAATTTTTATACTTGGTTACAATAAATGTTACTAAATATTAAAGATTTTAAGTAAATAATGCAATTATATTTAAAATTTAAACATATTTTAACTTCTTTTATATTTTTTCTATTAATTTAATAAAAAAATTAATAACAAATAAAATATTCATGGGCTTGGGCCGGGCTTGGGAATAACCTTGTTAGCCTGGCCCGAGCCCGAAGTTCTAAAGTACGGGCTTGGGCCGGGCTTGGGTTAATGTTTTTTGTAAAAAGCCCGCCAAACCCGGCCCTAACCCGGCCCGGCTCGCCCCGCCCGACGAACAAGTCTATCCACTATTACCACTACAACTTTTTCCACCCAACCAACATATCCACCACTTCCTCCACTCCGTTACCGTCATCATCACCATCACCACCTCCTCCACCTGGCACCGCCACCACCACTTCCTCTACCATAATTACCACCATTTCCTCTACCTCACCACCACTACTTTCTCCACCGTCGCCACCACATTCACCTCCTTCAATTACATTTATTTTTATATTAAAATATAATCGATATTTAATATAATTTATTTTTTATATGATAATTATTTATATTTTGTATATTTTACAATAGTAAATACAAAATATAAATAATTATTAGAAAATGTATATATAAGTTAATATATGATACTATATTTTTAAATTTGTGGTTGGAAAATATTTTTCAGAAATGTAAACAAACATTAGAAAATGTATTCTAGTGATGTAGCCAAACATAGGAAAATATTTTATTTTCCTGCACAGTATTTTCCCCTGCACAAAATTTTCAATTGCATATCATTTTCTTGTAAACAAACGAGGCTTAAATAATGATAAAATAATCGGACCAAATCATGAGAAACAATAACACACATGTATAAAAATATTAGAAAATATGAAAATATTGCAAGTTGAAATAAATTCTCACTCGTTATTTTGAAAAGTAAATGGCTTCCCTCGCTGGTTTGCAATGACAATGTGAAGGTATCAAATGTGATGAGACATTATTACACCATTGCTTCTTTTCTTCTCTAGACTGGTGGAGTAGGGCACTGAACAAAAAGAATAGGCAATTATTCAAACTTTAATGGTTGTAATGTATCATCTTTCCATTTTTATACATGTTTGTTACGAATTTAGCTCGAGATAAGAGGGCAAGAACATGATTAGCTTAAAAAAAGCATGCATTGCAATGCTACGGAAATAAATTTTCGGTAACTATATTTGTTGTTAGATTTTCGAGCTTGGTCATTAAGAGTGTTGATTTAGCTTTTACACTTCTTGCTTTCTCATAATTCCCGAAAGCTTTACTAGACTACTATCCCATGAAGTTCCAAAATTTAATAGCAAACAGTTTATAATAAATTTGGGTTTAAAATCATCAAAAGTACATGAACTTTATCTAATGTTAACACGATGGTACATAAACTTTAAAACTTGGGATATAAAGGTACATCAATTTTATAATCTACTAACATAATGGTCGAAATTACATTTGACCACAAATATTACCGTTAACCTCTCTCATAGCAAGCAGTCGCCATTTTATTCTTTATCAAATATATTTGTTGATTTATTAATCTTAAATCATTTCTTTTTTCTTTATTTTCTACCCCCTCTTAATTTCTTCATAACTCCCTTCTTGTTTAGTGCTATTTCAAATCTTGTAGAAGTAGCGCAATGTACCTTATAATTTTGTTATTTGTGTTTAGGTTTTATGCCTCCATTTTTCTCTCATAAAATTCTATTCCATTTTCTCTGCCTTTTCTGTATCCACAAGATAAGAATCTCACTTGTTTCCAATTTGCCAACAATATTTCTGCAAACGATTTGAATTTCTCGTTTAGGATTTCACCAGGCTTATACCTTGCGCTCGTGGCTAATATATATGTTCAGAAAACAATGATTTTGATTTCAATTCTGAATACAAGATTGCTAGAATTGTCATCATTAATTCGATAGAAGAAGCTGGTGGAGCCTTCTATGCCGATGAACTGGACAAAAAGGAAAGCTAGGACGCATTCAAAGGGACTTTTTTAACGGAGCCAGAGCAAAAATATAAAGAAAGGCATGAGAATAATTTGGCTAGGGTTGATGAATGAAATGGAGGGGGAAAGGAAATGAAATCCCAAATGAGAATGGTTAAGTTCGAATTCTGAAATTTAATTAATGGAACGAAATAAAAAGAAAAAAAGGAGGGAAATAATTGAAAATAAATAGCAGACTAAAGATATGAATAAAAAGGATTGAAAATAATATTACCGGATATCAAAGGTAACATTTGTGGTAGTGGGTAATTTTGATTATTATGTTAGTAAGTATGAACTTGGTGTATTTTAAGTCAAGTTTTAAAGTTCATGTACTTTTGATAATTTTAAACCAATAAATTAGTATTAATGTTGGTCCGTTTACGAACCAACAATTAAGAGTTAAGATCTTTTATCAAATACTAAAATATATTTTCTATTAAAAATTGGGTAAATAATTATAACATTTCTAATATTTGCATTATTACACTACATCTGATTTACCTTCTTAAATTTTATCAATACAATATATACCTCCTCATGTTTTATCCGCATCCAACTATCACCTCCTTTTTGTTAATTTTTAGAGTTTTTCTATCCAAATAATTTTTTGTTTGACTAGATTGCCATTATCTTTTTATTTTTCTCACAATCTTTATTTAAAATCTATGAAGTTGTTCAAGTTGACAGAAGTGAGTTGTTTTTTGGAAGAAAAAAATTAGAATCAATTGTTCAGTTATTAATTTTATTTAATTCGTTCCTTTGTATAATTTTTAATGACGAATTAATTTTAATCAAATTTACATATTATTTTCTTTGTTCGTTATCTAGTTGAATTTTCTTTTCTTTTTAATAACATTTTGAGACCGGAATATCCGTTATCAAATTTTAATTTAAAAAAACTATAATATCCATCATTAATTTAAATTAGCTGTATTTTTTTAAAAAATGTTTTGCTTTCGTATAAAGTGCTTTAGGGCAACACCAACCATTTTCCATTCCCCAAACCCCATTTTAGAGGATCTACAGTATTTTTACTCCAATCATCTTCCCCATTTCAGATTTCAATAAAGTAATAATATTTTAATACTTAAATAATAAACTCATAATATAAAATATATAAATATTAAATCCATTATATGCATATAATAATTAAATAATAAAAAAAGTAAACTTAAAATAATAAAATAATCATTCCCCAAATGGGGAATCCCATTTTGAGATAGAGCAAATGGGGAATGGTTAGAGCAAACCATTCAAAATGGGGAACCATTAGACATGCTCTTAGAGCTAGAACTTTTATTGTTCAGACTAAAATTTTGTCAACAATTCCCAAGTGCTCCTCATGGGATGTAATGTTCGAAACCGAGATTTCCATGTCTAGATGCAAAATGGTTTTACTAATTGATCTAGTTTTTGTAAGTAATTTTTTATCTTTTTAGTGTTTAATTTAATTGATAAGTTTATAATGAAGAAAAAGAGAAACAATTTGATGTCAGTATACATGCATTGTTTGGTAATCAAAGAGAAATTACAAAGTTCGTTTTTTTTCAAATTTGAACGAACGAAATCAATTTTCATCTTTTCATTAGCAAAAAATTAACAGCTAAACAATTCATTCCCGTTTTCAATTTTTTTCAAAAATAACCCACTTTTCTGAACAACCTTACAGAATTGACTTTGAGATAATAATATGTGAGGAAAATAAGATAAATGACCAAACAAAAAAAAATAACAATTCAAAATGAAAGATAAATGAATCAATAAAGAGAAAGTTAACAAACAAAATAATAGCTTAATTACTTAATTAGTCTTTCTATTTATATTTGAAAAAAAAAATATTTAATCCGAAGTGATTATTACTAGAATTTTTACAATATCAGTAATTTTCTTTTAGTTTAAACAATATATAAGAATACTTGATTTGGTTTTTTATACAGTTTGTTATAATATCGAAACCTATAGATTTTTTAATTGAACAAGAACAATAGAGTATATAATAATAATAAAATAAAGAGACAAATTGAAAATTATTGAATGATAAAATATGTTTTGAAAATAAATTAAATATAAAAAGAAAGAAGAAAAATGTAGATTTGCAAATATTTAATGAATGTGGATGGAAAAGTGAAAATCATTTAAGTGTGATGAGAATTGAGAACAAATCACATGATGTTATATCAATGCAAACCTCATGTTATAATCACGATAAACATCCCCTTTAAATTAGTAATAAAAGTTTGATGTCATTTCAAAATTTTAAAATTGCAATTAACCGGTTTAACTTGACAAAAATGTACAGATTTTTCATCCTACCAAGTTAAACGCATTAAATTTTTATTACCATGTTAAAGGGTGTTAAAATTGCAATTAACCGGTTTAACTTGATAAAAATATACCGATTTTTCATCCTCAATGCTAAATCAATCGGATTTTAACAATGATAATGGAAAGGAGGGAGGCCTAGCTACTTCAATTTTACCAAGTTAAACGCATTAAATTTTTATTACCATGTTAAAGGGTGTTAAAAGCATTTAACCTATAATTATTTACTTTAAAAAATTTGTACCTGAAACATTTTGTGAGACCAAGAATACCTTGTCGTTTAAGCCCTTCAAAGATGTTAAAATTACTTTTTCGATTGATGGAAATTATCATTAACCAACTTTTTCTTTATTGATGAAAATTATCAATATGTATCAGATCCATTCTTTTATATAAAATTTTTTAATCTTGTTATTTTTTATTTATCATTTTAAATTTCAATAATTCTGTGATAGATTATAAAACTAATTGAATTATAAATTAATGATTAATAAGAAAATTTAGTACAATAAAGTGAATGGTCAAAAACTAAATCCGGGTTCGAAGTTTTCATTCTTTCTAATATCAAAGCATCCAATTCTTGCAAAGCTGAATTGCCGCAACCAATTTTTAAAGTATTGCAATCGAAACAACCGTTAACTTCAACTGCTTGGCTTGTTGAGATTCCGATGCTAAATGGATTTAGTTTCCAATTGCAACAATTTATTTACAAAAAAATAATAAAAAAAATTCCTATCATTTTAAATCACATTTCACCAAATTCATTCTACCACTTCAATTCACTTTAACAAATTTTATTTATACACCACATCTCACTCTGCCTCATTCAACTCATTATTCATCGTTAATAAAATTTTAAATTAAATTGTTTTAAATTAATTTTTATTTGTTTACAAAGTTAAATTTATAATTAAACTCATAATTTTTAAATTGTAATTCAGAAGGACAGCTCCAGAGACTAGAGCTTTTTCTGATAAGACCCTTTTTTTAAAGGTCTTCGATTTCTGTTTTACAGATATCAAGATGCCTAGGAGACATAGCAATTGATCTAGCATTGGTTGGAATAAACCGTTCATTAAAATCTGGCTCATATGGTAAAGAAACAATATGTTTCTTTCTATCCCAAAACGTAGTTGGAATATCGGAACATATTTCCTTTTCCATTAATTGCTATAAGTCTATGATATCTTTTTGTAAAACAGGGTTTTCAAATTTAGTTTTTAAATTTTTAACTATTATAAACGGTATTTCTAAACATAAACCCTTATTACAGATTGCTGCATTGTTTAACTTGAAATTAACTGTCAATTTTTCACCGTTAGCAGTATGTAATTCCTCAAGGGTTTTAGTAAAATATTTTGAAGGAATAAGTCCTTCATTGATCCAATTCAAATCAGCACCGGAGTCTATTAGAGCAATGGTAGAGACAACAAATTCTTTGTTGATGACAAGAGTAATCTTTGTATGCCACTTATAAGTGACAACTCTATTGATTACTTCAATATATTTGAAACTTTTAGTTTCAGAAGAAGAAGTTTCAGTTCCTCTATAGTCTTGGAATCTTCTAATTGTTGTAATAATTCTTCAGAAGTTTCTTCTTCAGAATCATCATCGTTTTTAGTAGATTCTAAAACTAGAACACGACCTTTAAGATCTTTTAGTCCACATTTGAAATTATTAATCTCAGATTTTAAATCATTAATGGTAGGTTCTTTACCTTTAGTGGTTTTAAACCTGCCAAGAATTTCTTTTAAATCATAGGCTACAGTTTTCTCCTCTAGTTTTTTCTCTACTCTGGTAGATTTAGAAGTACTGGCTTGACTTGACTATTGATTTTTAATCAATTCTAAGTAATGTTCTAAATGTGATCTTCTTTCAGAAGGATCTTTTATTTGTTCAATTAAGGTTAAAAGAGAGTCCTCACTTTTAGTAAGAACTATAAGTCCATTTAATGAACAAAGAGATTTGTAATAGTCACAACGACCATCACAATTTGAATTATCTGAATTTGATTCAGAAGTTTCATCATCTACATTATCTATAATGAAGTCTTCCTTTTCAGAATCAAATGCTATTAGCATAATTTTCTCTAATGAGTCTTTTAGACTTTCATCAATGGATAAGGACCTAATTTGTTGTTTAACATGATATTTATTTAACTTATGTCCTATCTTACCACATCTATAGCAGACAATGGTTTTAGTTGTCCCTTTAGGAGATTTATCTTTTAAAGTTTTCTTAAAAGGTTTCCTTTTAGGAGCTTTAAAAGATTTCTGATCAGTTTTATGATCATTCTTAAAAAATCTTTTGGTTTTATGAACAGATCTTTTAGATCTCTCTTAATAGGATTATATCCTAATTGTTCACAGAAAGCGCCAAGGATTCTTTTACCTGACATTTTTTTCAGATTTCATCTGTGTATGAATTTTTAATTCATTGCATAACAGCATTCCTTCTGAGATAATTTCAGCAGAAATTTCTTCGTAAGTAAGGCTACTATAAGGAATAGTTCCATTAAATTTAATCCTAATTCTTTCTTTGACTCTATCAGCAAATAATCTAGGAAGTCCAGAAATGAATTTTTCTTTCCAGAAATCCTGATTGCAATCATCTCTAGTGTAAACGGCACTAAAGAATACATCTTTGTACCATTTAAACTCGGAGAGATCTCTACAGTGCAGATTCATAAGCTGCTCTGTAGTTTGTTCAAAGAATAAGGAAGATGATCCTAAAAAATTTAATATCAAAGTGTATACTAACATATTAACAGAATCAGGAATAGGTTGATTTCCTTCAACCTTAACAGTGTTAAGAATATTATTCTTAACTTCTATATTTAAACAGAACTCCCACCAACCTTTTAGTCGGCCAATAAATCATGCGATAATGGCTTTTGCGATAACTTAATCGCTAATACCATGGATCCTAGAAGCAAAGGCAAGCATTAGCATGTATTGAATAACATTTTTAATTTGATATTCAGACATGCCATCTACATTCAATTCTTCAATGGATCTACCATCGAAAGATAAAGTTGAGGGTCTAAATTCCTCATATTGTAAATTAATAGGGGATGGTATGGGATAATAAAGTTTTTCAGAACCTTCCTTAGAATGATAAATTTTATTTTTCTGATTACTAGTTTTACTAGTGTCTTCTAAGTTCATATTTTGAAATAAAGATTGTAAATTTTCAATTTCTGAATAACTCATATCAAAGCTTTCAATTCCTATTTCAGAACTATTATCAGTTTCATCGATTTCATCAATCTTAGTTAAAGGAGCAATTTGTTTTTGCTTTTTGTCTACAAGAAGTTCAGCAAGTTTCTTAGTAATTTCTTCTATTAATTTATCTTGAGTATTGTCAAACTGGAAGTTTAACTTCTGACTAGAAGTAGGTTTTATAATAACCTTGTCTTCTCCCCCCTCTTTTAGAGCAGGTTTATGAATTGTATTTTCAATACGATTTAACTATTCCCCAATTGTATGGAGGCTAAGATTAGTGAAATTATACTGTTTTACCACAGAATCTGATCCTGCAATAAAAGAGCTAATCTCAACTTTAACTTCAGGCTCTATTTCATATGAGGTTGCAGCTAATGGAGGATGAATACTTTTAAGGGTTTCACCCTTTGGAGTGATAAAAGCCTTATATGAAGACTCTAGAGTTTCTAAATATTGTGGATTATCTAATTTTGGTTATTTTATTCCTTTAATCTTACAAATAGATTTCATATAATCAGGAAAGTCTTTAAGACTACCATCTTGTGATTGGTACCAATTAAATTTCTTTGTCCATTTACTTCTTTCTCTTTAAGAGAAAGTGATTAAAAACAATTTTTCAAAAGAATTTAATTCTTTTGTTAAAGTAAAAATAGAATGATAGCCCATATCGGATACAATAGGGCTATTTGGTTTTTCATATACTGGTTTTACCATATTAGAAGGCATTCTTTGAGTTACTTTAATTTCTTCCATAGTTCCATTAGTAACTGGAAGTGAGGAAGTTGAAGGTCTTGAAGACATTATACTAGGAGTCCTTGTTATTCTAGTAAAAGATCTCCTTGAAGAAGAATCTTTTGTAACTTTTAAATTGCACTACCATTTGATTCTTCAAGAATATAATCTTAATTTGAACTTTCTTCCTTTTTTAAAGGAATGGCATCATCAATTTTCCATGATTCAAGAAAGTTTAACTGTTCCCATGGAATAGGTTTAGTGACTACTAAATTTCCCTTTGTTAAATCAGTTAAGAATAAGGTGGTTACACCTTTAGGTGCTTTTAGCAGCTTGCTTGCATCATCCCTTATATTAGGGATAGTACTATTCATTACTTTGTAATGAATTCTATAAACTAAGATCATATTTTTTTATCCAGGTTTCATATCAAAACCCTATGTTTTGACATCTAAGGAAGCAGTATCTAATATATGCGTACAATCTAGCGGAACTGTTAGATTTGGATAACAACTAAAGTAGATTGGTCCATCTGTTAAGGACGATTCAACTGCTCCTAATAGAGAATCTGAGAAATTATTGTTTCTTTTATCTCTTAGACAAACTAATACAGTTATAGGCAAACCAATTCTTGTTGCTGGTTTAACCGCAACTTGTATCATTCTTATATGAATAAAAGAGTATAACTCTTTATGCTTGTCTATAAGACTTGCAGATAATAAGTTAAAAGAAAATAAATTATTATCAATATATATGACTGTTCAACAATCTTAATAATATAATGATATCTAAATAAAAAATTATTACTAGTTTTAGAGATGCTTTTAGCATCTAAAGGAGATAATTTCCAATTATATAATTCATTATCTATATTATTTATAAATAATATTTCTTAATTTTTACCTTTATTAATATTTTTTCTACTACCTGAGATACTGCTAGAAAATCTTTCAAAAAACTTTTCCATAACTTTATCACTGTCAACGATTTACGCTAGTAAAATTGCCTCAACGCCTTACCACGGCTAAACGGCTTACAGCGACACGACTTGGGTTTCACAAGTACAGAAAAATTATTTAAAATAATTTTTTATTAATATTCAGGTAATAAACAAATATTAATAATGATATTAATAAAGAGATAATACTAAAAATAATAAGAAAGAATTACAAAATAGGATATTATCTTATGAAGTATAACTTTAATATTGGTATTTTATACCATATCTAAAATTTTAACATAAATCTTTTAGATTATACAATTTAACTGCTTATAGCGTTTTACGCTCTTAACCAGGCGCTGATACCAGCTATGTCGAATAGATTGACAGAAAATTTAAAGAGTAATTAACCAGAGTAATAATTAAGTAAATCTTTATAAAAGTCCAATTTCACTAATCTTACCCTCCATATAATTGGAGAATAGTTAAATCGTATTGAAAATACGATTCATAAACTTGCTCTAAGAGAGGGGGGAGAAGACAAGGTTACTATAAAACCTACTTCTAGTCAGAAGTTAAACTTCTAGTTTGACAATACTTAAGATAAATTAATAGAAGAAATTACTAAGAAACTTCCTAAACTTCTTGTAGAAAAAAAGTAAAAACAAATTGCTCCTTTAACTAAGAAGATCGATGAAATCGATGAAACTGATAATAGTTCTAAAATAGGAACTGAAAGCTCTGATATGAGTTATTCAGAAATTAAAAATTTACAATCTTTATTTCAAAATATGAACTTAGAAGACTCTAGTAAAACTAGTAATCAGATAAATAAAATTTATCATTCTAAGGAAGGTTCTAAAAAACCTTATTATCCCTGACCATCCCCTGTTAATTTACAATATGAGGAATTTACACCCTCAACTTTATCTTTCGATGGTAGATCCATTAAAGAATGGAATGTAGATGGCATGTCTGAATATCAAATTAAAAATGTTATTCAATACATGCTAATGCATGCATCTGCTTCTAGAAGCCATGGTAATAGCGATAAAGTTATCGCAGAAGCCATTATCGCAGGATTTACTGGCCAACTAAAAGGTTGGTTGGATTTCTGTTTAAATACAGAAGCTAAGAATAATATTCTTAATGCTGTTAAGGTTGAAGGAAATCAACATATTCCTGATTCTGTTAATGTGTTAATATACACTTTGATATTATATTTTTTAGGATCATCTTCCTTATTCTTTGAAAAAACTACAGAGCAGCTTATGAATCTGCCCTGTAGAGATCTCACCGAGTTTAAATGATACGAAGATGTATTCTTTAGTGCCGTTTACACTAGAGATGATTGCAATCAGAATTTCTGAAAAGAAAAATTCATTTCTGGACTTTCTAGATTATTTGCTGATAGAGTCAAAGAAAGAATTAGGAAAAAATTTAATGGAACTATTCCTTATAACAGCCTTACTTACGGAGAAATTTCTGCTGAAATTATTTCAGAAGGAATGTTGTTATGCAATGAATTAAAAATTCATAAACAGATGAAATCTGAAAAAATGTCAGGTAAAAGAATCCTTGGCACTTTCTGTGAACAGCTAGGATATAATCCTATTAAGAGATTTAAAAGATCTGTTCATAAAAGCAAAATGTTTTTTTAAGAATGATCATAAAACTGATCAGAAATATTTTAAAGCTTCTAAAAGGAAACCTTTTAAGAAAACTTCAAAAGATAAATCTCCTAAAAGGACAACTAAAACCATTGTATGTTATAGATGTGGTAAGATAGGACATAAGTCAAATAAATGTCGTGTTAAACAACAAATTAGGTCCTTATCCATTGATGAAAGTCTAAAAGGCTCATTAGAGAAAATTATGCTAATAACAACTGATTCTGAAAAAGAAGACTTCATTATAGATAATGTAGATGATGAAACTTCTGAATCAAATTCAGATAATTCAGATTGTGATGGTCGTTGTGACTATTACAAATCTCTTTGTTCATTAAATGGACTTATGGTTCTTACTAAATGTGAGGACTCTCTTTTAACCTTAATTGAATAAATAAAAGATCCTTCTGAAAGAAGATCACATTTAGAACATTACTTAGAATTGGTTAAAAATTAACAATCAAGACGAGCCAGTACTTCTAAATCTACACGAGTAGAGAAAAAACTAGAGGAGAAAACTGTAGCCTATGATTTAAAAGAAATTCTTGGCAAATTTAAAACCACTAAAGGTA
Source organism: Euphorbia schlechtendalii (assembly GCA_949673415.1). NCBI lineage: Eukaryota > Viridiplantae > Streptophyta > Magnoliopsida > Malpighiales > Euphorbiaceae > Euphorbia > Euphorbia schlechtendalii. Next base: position 38,127 of record CATIWQ010158843.1, read on the forward strand.
AAGAACCTAACATTAATGATTTAAAATCTGAGATTAATAATCTAAAATGTGAACTAAAAGATCTTAAAGATAGTGTTCTAGTTTTAGAATCTACTAAAAACGATGATGATTCTGAAGAAGAAACTTCTAAAGAATTATTACAACAATTAGAAGATTCTAAGACTATAGAGAAATTGAAACTTCCTTCTTCTGAAACTAAAAGTTTCAAATATATTGAAATAATCAATAAAGTTGTCACTTATAAGTGGCATATAAAGTTTACTCTTGTCATCAACAAAGAAATTGTTATCTCTACCATTGCTCTAATAGACTCTGGTGCTGATTTGAATTGTGTCAATGAAGGACTTATTCCTTCAAAATATTTTCTAAAACCCTTGAGCAATTACATATTGCTAACGGTGAAAAATTGGTAGTCAATTTCAAGTTAAACAATGCAGCAATCTGTAATAAGGGTTTATGTTTAGATATACCGTTTATAATGGTTAAAAATTTAAATCAGACTATTATTTTAGGAAATCCTTTCCTTCATAGTCTATTTCCTATTAAGGAAATCTCTGAAAGAGGTAGTAGTACTAAAATTTCAGGAAAAGAGATAATCTTTAAATTTTTATCTCAACCCAAAGCTAAAAGCTTGAATATTCTTAAAAAGAATATTTTTTACAAAGAAAAATTTGTCAACTCCTCAAAAGAAGAGGTCAACTTCAAAGTTTTAAAAACTAAATTAAAAAACCCTATTTTACAAAAATAGATCACAGACTTATAGCAATTAATAGAAAAGGAAATATGTTTCGATATTACAACTGCTTTTTGGGATAGAAAGAAACATATTGTTTCTTTACCATATGAGCAAGATTTTAATGAATGGTTTATTCCAACCAAAGCTAGACCAATTGCTACGTCTCCTAGGCATCTTGATATATGTAAAACAGAAATTGAAGACCTTTAAAAAAAGGGTCTTATCAGAAAAAGCTCTAGTCCCTGGAGCTGTCATAGTTTCTAAGTTGAAAACGCAGCCGAACTCGAAAGAGGAGTTCCTAGGTTAGTTATTAATTACAAGCCCCTTAATAAGGTGCTTAGATGGATAAGATATCCTCTTCCTAATAAAAAAGATCTGTTAAACAGAATTTTTGAAGCAAAAATCTTCTCAAAGTTAGATATGAAATCAGGTTTTTGGCAAATTCAAATTGATGAAAAGAACAAATATAAAAATGCTTTTACTGTTCCTTTTGGTCACTCTGAATAGAATGTCATGCCTTTTGGGCTTAAAAATGCCCCATCTGAATATCAAAAAATTATGAATGAAATTTTTAATACCTATTCATCTTTTTCTATCGTCTATATTGATGACGTATTCATATTCTATAAGAATATTGAGCAACATTTTAAATATTTAAATATTTTCTTAAATATTGTTAAAAGATATGGTTTAGTCATTTCTACAAGAAAGATAAAACTCTTTCAAACTAATATTAGATTTCTAGGACATACTATTGAAAATGGTACTTGTATCCCTATTAGTAGAGCAATTGAATTTGTTGATAAATTTCCTGATGAAATCAGAGACAAAAAACAATTGCAAAGATTTTTTTGAAGTCTAAATTATGTAGTAGACGTGTTTATAAAGATTTAGCTCTTGATGCAAAACCTTTATTTGAAAGGTTAAGGAAAAATTTTCTTGAATCGACTAAAAGTCATACTTTAGTTGTTAAGCGGATAAAATCTCGCTTAAAAGTTATACCTTGTTTAGCTATTCCCCATCCTGAAGCTTTCAAAATTGTTGAAACAGATACTTCAGATTTAGGTTATGGTAGAATCCTTAAGCAAAGGATCAATGAAATTGAATCCTTAATTTGATTTACAAGTAGGGTTTGGGTAGGAGCTCGTAAAAACTACTCCACAATAAAGAAAGAAATGCTTTCTATTGTTCTTTGCATTCAAAAGTTCGAGTCTGATTTAATAAATCAGAAATTTTTATTAAGAATAGATTGCAAAAGTGCAAAAGAAATTCTAGTTAAAGATGTTAAAAACATCGCCTCTAAACAAATTTTTGCTATATGGCAGGCCATATTATCTGTATTTGATTTTGAGATAGAATTTATTAGTGGTGATAAAAACTCCCTTCCAGATTTTCTAACACGTGAATTTATCGCAGGAAATGAATTCAAAGGCTAACAATTTAAACCTCAAAAGGTTCATCGGCCAAAGCAGCCAATCTGAAAGATCTGCCCCTCAAAGACATCAAAAGTCTTCTACAAAATCAGCTAAAAAGCAAACCATTGACAACCTTTCTGCTGAAAGTAAAAAAGATATGTATGATCTAGATGCCTACCAATTGGCATTAGAACCTGCTTCCTTAAAGGAAGAAATTTTCTCCTTCGTTCCAATTACTTTTCAAAGAATTTGTCCTATTGAAAATAGGCATGCTAATTTGGAAATTAATGATTTGGCAATTTTTTATACAAGGAACCACACTGTAGTTCCTTATCTTCCAAGAGACTTTGGTTTTTACCTTACTCTCTTAGAAGAAACGGGTTCAATAAAATTTGAACCAATGTCCCGGAATAACTCTGAATGGACATTTGCAAAACTTACAATCCAAAAAGTATTATTCCTAGAAGAATGGGATAGAGATTTATTTACTCTTAAAAAGGGTAAAGAAATAGCTTATAGCTATTTTGATTACGTAGATGCTTGGCAACAGGCTCTTCTCTATAACAATAGTTTTTGTAGATTCAGTTGGTTTCTACAATTTCAATTGATAAAACCAATAGAATCATTTACTAACTGGTTCCATAATTGGTTCCAAAATTGGGGTATTTTCCCAATTTGTCTCCCCAAAAGGGTTAGAGAAATTTTCAATCAATTTTGCGAAGAAAATAGTAGCTGTAATATAGCTAGACTTCTTTTCACTATCTTTTACAGAGTTCCTTGGATCTTGAAATGGGACTACATCATTTCTTATAGAAATGAGTCTAAATATTTTCAAGCCCCTCACAATGAAATTTCTATCCCTTGGCTCACCAGAAGGGTTTCCATGAAATGGTGGGGTAAGTTTGAATTTTTTGAAAAACATTCGGTCTACTCATTTGAGGGATTAATTTTCGTGAAAAAACCCATAGACCTCAATAAAGTGGCGCCATCTGCCTCTTCACCAGTCTTTTTTGAAAATCTCTTATCTCAATCTCAAATGACTGAGGAAGAGCTTAAAGCTCAAATGATTGAATTTCTTAAAACAAATGCTAAAATGCCTATAGTCCTTTCCCAACAATCCAAATAAATTGTTATCCTAAAAATCCTAAAAGGAAAAATGAAAAACCTGCTCCAATAGATTCTTCCCCAAGCAAGAAGGAAAACTTAAAGGCTTCTTCTTCTAAAGTCAAATCTAAAGCTGAAAGCAAGGAAAAGATTGAAGATATCAACCCCTTTAATTGGCTCTACCAGGATGCTCAAAGCCCTCCAGATGGAATCCTAGATATTGATGATATCCCAATAGAAGACTTCAATGTTGTACTCTCCACTCCCCCAAACAACCAGAACCAACCGGTTCAACCAGAGTCAATCAACGTCAATTGGCTTAACCATCTGAGTCAACCGGTTAAACTGGTCATCTTTCCTATATAAGGCGAAGTGCTGTCTAAGTTTCAGCATTCGAAAATTTTTAGAAATCTTAAAGAGAGAAAGAATAGAGAGACGCTCTCAATTTCTGGTCTCCATCTCCGATCACCATCTCCGACCACCGTCTCCGGTCATTCTCCGACCACCGTCTCCGGTTACTTTTTCGGTCCCGGTCACTTTTCTGATCACTTTTTCAGGCCTTCTATATATGTCTAAAAGACGTAAGTTTTATTTTTCTTTTGATTTTATGTTTATATGTTTTAATTCTGTAATTTGTAATATGTTTATATATTTATAAATGCTATAATTTATTCAGATTATAGTTTTGTTTTATTAAATCTACATTATTTTACTTAATTATTACTCTACTAAATTGTTCTTTAATTGTTCTGTCAATCGATTCGATATAGCTGGTATCAAAGCCTGGTTAATTGACAGAACAATTAAAGAACAATAAAGCAGAGTAAAAATTAAATAAAATAAAGTATATTTAACAAAACAAAACTATAATATGAACAAATTATACTATTTATAAACATATATACATATTACAAATTACAGAATTAAAACATATAAACATAAAATGAAAAGAAAAATAAAACTTACGTCTTTTAGATGTATACAGAAAGCCGGAAAAAGTGACTGGAAAAGTGATCGGGACCGAAATAGTACCCGGAGACGGTGGTTGGAGAATGACTGGAGATTGTGGTCGGAGATGGTGATCGGAGACGGAGGCCGGAAATTGAGAGCGTCTCTCTCTTCTTTCTCTCTCTAAGATTTCTAAAAATTTTCGAATGCTGAAACTTAGACAGCACTTCGCCTTACATAGGAAAAATAACCGGTCTAACCGGTTGACTCGGATGGTTGAGCCGGTTGACTCTGGTTGAATCCGTTGGTTATCCCGATTGATTCTGGTTGTTTGGAGGAGTGGAAAGTATAACATTGAAGTCTTCTACTGAGATATCATCAATATCTATAATTCCATCTGGAGGGCTTTAAGCTTCCTGGTAGAGCTGATTAAAGGGGTTGATATCTTCAATCTTTTCCTTGCTTTCAGCTTTAGATTTGCCTTTAGAAGAAGAAACCTCTGATTTTTCCTTCTTACTTAGGGAAGAATCCATTGGAGCAGGATCTTCGTTTTTCCTTTTAGGATTTTCTAGGATAACAATTCCTCTGGATTGTTGGGAAAGGACTATAGGCATTTTAGCATTTGTATTAAGAAATTCAATCATTTGAGCTTTAAGCTCTTCCTCAGTCATTTGAGATTGAGATAAAAAATTTTCAAAAAAAATTTTGGTAAAGGGGCAGATGGCGCCACTTTACTGAGGTCTATGGGTTTTTTCAGGGAAATTAATCCCTCAAAGGAGTAGACGAAAGGTTTTTAAAAAAATTCAAACTTATCCCACCATTTCATGGAAACCCTTCTAGTGAGCCAAGGGATAGAAACTTCATTGTGAGGGGCTTGAAAATATTCAGACTCGGTTCTATAAGAAATGATGTCGTCCCATTTTAAGATCCAAGGGACTCTGTAAAAGATAGTGAAAAGAAGTCTAGTTGTATTACAGCTACTATTTTCTTCGCAAAATTGATTGAAAATTTCTCTAACCCTTTTAGGGAGACAAATTGGGAAAAGACCCTAATATTGGAACCAATTATGGAACCAGTTAGGAAACGATTCTATTGGTTTTACCAATTGAAATTGTAGAAACCAACTGAATCTGCGAAAACTATTATTATAGAGAAGAGCCTGTTGCTAAGCATCTACATAATCAAAATAGCTATGACCTATTTCTTTACCGTTTTTAAGAGTAAATAAATCTCTATCCCATTCTTCTTGGGATAATACTTTTAGTATTGTAAGTTTTGCAAATGTCCATTCAGAGTTACTCCGGGACATTGGTTCAAATTTTATTGAACCCTTTTTCTTCTAAGAAAGTAAGGTAAAAACCAAAGTCTCTTGTAAGATAAGGAACTTCAGTGTGGTTCCTTGTATAAAAAATTTTTAAATCATTAATTTCCAAATTAGCACGCCTATTTTCAATAGGACAAATTCTTTGAAAAGTAATTGGAACGAAGGAGAAAATATCTTCCTTTAAGGAATCAGGTTCTAATGCCAATTGGTAGGCATCTAGATCATACGTATCTTTTTTGCTTTCAGCAGAAAGGTTGTCCATGGTTTGCTTTTTAGTTGATTTTGCAGAAGACTTTTGATGTCTTTGAGGGGCAGATCTTTCAGATTGGCTGCTTTGGCCGATGAACCTTTTGAGGTTTAAATTGTTCACCTTTGAATTCATTTCCTGCAATAAATTCATGGGTTAGAAAATCTGGAAGGGAGTTTTTATCTCAACTAATAAATTCTATCTCAAAATCAAATACAGATAATATGACCTGCCATCTAGAAAAAATTTGTTTAGAGATGATGTTTTTAACATCTATAACTAGAATTTCTTTTGCACTTTTGCAATCTATTCTTAATAAAAATTTATGTTTATTAAATCAGACTCGAACTTTTGAATGCAAAGAACGATAGAAAGCATTTCTTTCTTTATTGTGGAGTAGTTTTTACAAGCTCCTACCCAAACCCCACTTGTAAATCAAACTAAGGATTCAATTTCATTGATCCTTTGCTTAAGGATTCCACCATAACCTAAATCTGAAGCATCTGTTTCAACAATTTTGAAAGCTTCAGGATGGGGAATAGCTAAACAAGGTATAACTTTTACGCGAGATTTTATCCACTTAACAACTAAAGTATGACTTTCAGTCCATTCAGGAAAATTTTTCCTTAACCTTTCAAATAAAGATTTTGCATCAAGAGCTAAATCTTTATAAACGTCTGTTACATAATTTAGACTTTCTAAAAATCTTTGCAATTGTTTTTTATCTCTGATTTCATCAGGAAATTTATCAGCAAATTCAATTGCTCTACTAATAGGGATACAAGTACCATTTTCAATAGTATGTCCTAGAAATCTAATATTAGTTTGAAAGAGTTTTATCTTTCTAGCAGAAATGACTAAACCATTTCTTTTAACAATATTTAAGAAAATATTTAAATGTTTAAAATGTTGTTCAATATTCTTTGAGAATATGAGTACGTCATCAATATAGACGATAGAAAAAGATGAATAGGTATTAAAAATTTCATTCATAATTTTTTAGTATTCAGATGGGGCATTTTTAATCCCAAAAGGCATGACATTCTATTCATAGTGACCAAAAGGAACAATAAAAGCATTGTTATATTTGTTCTTTTCATCAATCTGAATTTGCCAAAAACCTAATTTCATATCTAACTTTGAGAAGATATTTGCTTCAAAAATTCTATTTAACAGATCTTTTTTATTAGGAAAAGGATATCTTATCCCTCTAAGCACCTTATTAAGGGGCTTGTAATTAATAACTAACCTAGGACCTCCTTTTTCGAGTTCGGCTGCGTTTTCAACTTAGAAAGTAGGACAGCTCTAGGGACTAGAGCTATTTCTGATAAGAACCTTTTTTAAAAGATCTTCTATTTCTATTTTACAGATATCAAGATGCCTAGGAGACATAGCAATTGGTCTAACTTTGGTTGGAATAAACCATTCATTAAAATCTTGCTCATATGGTAAAGAAACAACATGTTTCTTTCTATCCCAAAACGTAGTTGGAATATCGGAACATATTTCCTTTTCCATTGATTGCTATAAGTCTGTAATCTGTTTTTGTAAAACAGGGTTTTCTAATTTAGTTTTTAAAACTTTGAAGTTGACCTCTTCTTTTAAGGAGTTGACAAATTTTTCTTTGTCAAAAATATTCTTTTTAAAAATATTCAAGCTTTTAGCATTGGGTTGAGATAAAAATTTAAAAATTATCTCTTTTCCTGAAATTTCAATACTAATACATCTTACAGAGATTTCCTTAATAGGAAATAGACTATGAAGGAAAGGATTTCCTAAAATAATAGTCTGATTTAAATTTTTAACCATTATAAACGGTATTTCTAAACATAAACCCTTTTGTTTAACTTGAAATTGACTGCCAATTTTTCACCTTTAGCAGTATGTAATTCCTCAAAGGTTTTAGTAAAATATTTTGAAGGAATAAGTCCTTCATTGATACAATTCAAATCAGCACCAGAATTTATTAGAGTAATGGTAAAGACAACAAATTCTTTGTTGATGACAAGAATAATCTTTGTATACCACTTATAAGTGACAACTTTATTGATTAATTCAATATATTTGAAACTTTTAGTTTTAGAATAAGGAAGTTTCAATTCCTCTATAGTCTTGGAATCTTCTAATTGTTGTAATAATTCTTCACAAGTTTCTTCTTCAGAATCATCATCGTTTTTAGTAGATTTTAAAACTAGAACATGATCTTTAAGATCTTTTAGTTCACATTTGAGATTATTAATCTCAGATTTTAAATCATTAATGTTAGGTGCTTTACCTTTAGTGGTTTTAAACTTGCCAGGAATTTCTTTTAAATCATAGACTACAGTTTTCTCCTCTAGTTTTTTCTCTACTCTGGTAGATTTACAAATACTTGCTTGACTTGACTGTTGATTTTTAATCAATTCTAAGTAATTTTCTAAATGTGATCTTCTTTCAGAAGGATCTTTTATTTGTTCAATTAAGGTTAAAAGAGAGTCCTCACTTTTAGTAAGAACCGTAAATCCATTTAATAAAGAAAGAGATTTGTAATAGTCACATCACAATTTGAATTATCTGAATTAGATTCAGAAGTTACATCATCTACATTATCTATAATGAAGTCTTCCTTTTCAGAATCAGTTGCTATTAGCATAATTTTCTCTAATGAGTCTTTTAGACTTTCATCAATGGATAAGGACATAATTTGTTGTTTAACACGACATTTATTTGACTTATGTTCAATCTTATCACATCTATAACAGACAATGGTTTTTGTTGTCCCTTTAGGAGATTTATCTTTTAAAGTTTTCTTAAAAGGTTTCCTTTTAAGAGCTTTAAAAGATTTCTGATCAGTTTTATGATCATTCTTAAAAAAAACCTTTTGGTTTTATGAACACATCTTTTAGATCTCTTAATAAGATTATATCATAATTGTTCATAGAAAGTGCCAAGGATTCTTTTACCCAACATTTTTTCAGATTTCATCTATTTATAAATTTTTAATTCATTGCATAACAGCATTCCTTCTGAGATAATTTCAGCAGAAATTTCTCCGTAAGTAAGGCTGCTATAAGGAATAGTTCCATTAAATTTATTCCTAATTCTTTATTTGACTTTATCAATAAATAATCTAGGAAGTCCAAAAATGAATTTTTCTTTCCAGAAATCTTGATTGCAATCATCTCTAGTGTAAACGGCACTAAAGAATACATCTTTGTACCATTTAAACTCGGAGAGATCTCTACAGCGTAGATTCATAAGCTGCTCTGTAGTTTGTTCAAAGAATAAGGAAGATGATCCTAAAAAATGTAATATCAAAGTGTATATTAACACATTAACAGAATCAGGAATAGATTGATTTCCTTCAACCTTAACAGTGTTAAGAATATTATTCTTAGCTTCTGTAGTTAAACAGAAATCCCAC
>CATIWQ010158902.1:0-11833 GCA_949673415.1 Euphorbia schlechtendalii
TTTTTCCACTCTATGCCACATTAATCCACTGCACTTCTTGAATGCATGAAATTGAAGAGGATTGGAGCCCTATTTATAGAGTTCAAAGGGTTACGTCTATCCAAACGAAGGGTTGTGTCCATTGGTGAAAGATTGCATCTCTCCATTGTGATTGGTTAAGAAGCTTTGATATAATACATAATGGATACGCACCTATTCATGATTGGTTGACTCCTGATAGGCGTCTGTTCGTTGGTAGTTGATGGCAGTTGATGGCGGTTGATCATGCTTATCTGGCGATTATTAGTTAAAAAGATAACACCAGAAAACCATCCATGTCGCGACCGCAAATGATTGTCACGACCGTGAATTGAGTTTTACTCAGAATTCTTCTTGTAACTTCACCGATCTTAAACAGCTTTGATCCTAAGCCAAATCTTTAAGTTCCACGCATCTTTTTGCACCTTTTTCACTCTTTTAAAATTCCACTTTAGATCATTTTACTTCCAAGATTTACCTAGTATCTGCATTTGCATAAAAAACAACTACGTACCACGTGAAATATTTTATATGAAGTATAAAAATAACTAAAATTATAGTGTTTATTGTATAAAATTAATGTGATAATAAGTGTAATTATACACTTATCAGCCATGTCCTGCCTTTCCATAAAATGCATACGTTGAATTAGTTTCAATCCAGCTCACTTTCTTCTTTTTGGTGGGATTCATACCAGAAGTATGTGAGTGGTTATTCAAAGTAGTAATGTTGGCTAGAGGAGAAAATATACCCTTTTCAAGGTTTCTAACATAACAGATAGCTCGTCTAATTTCTTGGAGAGCACATCATCATGACCTTTATGAAACTCAACCTATTTAAAGAGGTATTGGATATCAAGAGACATGGAAGAGGTAGTGTCTTCCAAATCTTCACATTTCCTCGCTATCTATTTAATGCTAGTGCTTGACTTTTTTGTAAGCTTAATTACATCATAGTACCTCAACAATTTCATCTATTGACAAAGGGGTTTTATTAATTACCTCTTTGTCATTTTCCTCTTTATCTTCCTCAACATCTTTATCGATAATGGATTTAGAGCTTGAGGTTGATGCTGGTTATCGCTAGGCTTATCATCAATCTCCCTAAGACAGATGTTGACAAAACTAGTAGGATCCTCATATAAAGAAGAATTGTTAAATAAGAATCGCTCCAAGTGGTAGCATGTGCTACTTCCTTCTTGCCAAACTTCTTGTATTTGTTTTTGTTTGGTTTAAAAAGCTAGAATGAAAGTGTCATTTCTCACGAAAGCCATAACATTTGATATCTTTGTTATAGTCCTTCTTAAACTTATCTTTTTTATCATTCCTTGTCTTCTTTTTATAAAACTTCTTTCTAAACTTTCCATCTTTCTTCATGAAATGCTTGAATTGTCTAGTTAGCAATGTTAGGTCCTCATCAAAGTCAACTTCATCATTGGATGAGTTATCTTTAAGAATAATTTCCTTTTATTCCTTTTCTTTGTCTTTTCTCTTTTTGCTTTCCTCATCATACTTCTTTAGGGACATTTCTCAACTGAGAAGAGTTCCCATCAATTCATCAAACTTATAAGTTTTGAGATCATGAACTTCCTCAATCGCACTCTTTTAAGCATCCCACTTCTTGTTGAGACTCCTCGAGATTTTCTTGACCATATCTTCCTTGATATATCTCTTGCTAAGCTTATTTAGCTCATCATAATGTTTATAAAGCGGGTATTCATGCTTTGCATACTTTTGTTAGTCTCCATCTCGAAAAGCCCATACTCTATGGTCATCTTGTTGATTTTTATCTCATTCACCTTATCAGTCCCTTCATAAGTGACCTCTAACTTCTTCCACATCACATGTGTTATCTCGTAACCTGAAATCCTGTTGAATTTAGAAATATCTTATGTATAATGTTAGTAGTTAATTATCATTGGGTTTTCCTTTAACATGTTTAAGTCAACATTGTTTTAGTCTTGAGTTTCCACTAGAACTCTTTGACCATTTCTAACTTTCATTAGGGTATGGGGCCCATCTCAATAGCTAACCATGCTAGCATTCTCTATGACTGAATGAAATATTTCATACTATTTTTTTGAAATAATAATATTGGCCTTCAAATAATGGAGATCTGGTTACAGACATTCCTTCTCTACAGAACTAAGTCTTGAACTACCAGGGACATAAGATTTGTTAAACACCATTGAAACTTTAGCTTAAGATTGTGAAATCTTAAGTTAAGCACTATCTTTGATACCACTTGTTAGTTTAGATTAGCTATAACAAACTCGATCAGGGGGGGTTAATGACTTAACCTTTTTATCTAATTCAATTTTAGGTCCTTTTAAAACTTTATTACTAAGTGATGAGTTTGTTTAAGTGATGGATGTAAACAAACAATGAAAACTTAAACAAATAAGTTAACTAAGTTAAGTTTTAGTTTTTCAGATTGTGCTAAGATAGACTACTTAGCAACACTCACTAAAGAAACACTTGGTTACTATGAAATAAATGTGATGAGAGAAATAGCATGCTGAGTAAAATTAAGAGATAAAGTTAGAAATAACAAAAATCAAATTTTATCCTAGTTCAGCCCTTCGCCTATGTCTAATCCCCGGATACCTTCTTTGAACTTTAATCTTATGGTCCTAAAAGGCTTAATATAAATAGCAAGGGGGTGAATGTGTTTCTTGGTTCTTTTTAAGATTTAAAAAAGTCTTCTACCAACTTCAATTTTTAGATGCGTTCTGAGTGAAAATGCGCTGAGCTGGGGCTAAAAACAATAAATCTCTTAGCTTTACTATCATAGTTTTTTTTCAATCACTACTGAGTACTTTACTAAGATCAGATTGGTAATACTTAGAAAAATGAGAGAATGATGGATGAGATAAACAAGTAAAGACAAGCAAATAAGGTTAGAATGTTAACAGTTGAGATTTATCATGGTTTGGGCCCTAGCCTACCTCCAGTCCCCGGATTCCTTTCCAAGCTTTAATCCACGAATGTTTCCTTCCTTCCTTAGGTGGAGAAGCCTTTATAGTGGCTAGATAAGATTAAATAAAGTACCTTCCTTTCTAACTACCACTCAAACATAGTTTAGGTACCCTTCCTAAACCGTCACTCAAATTTCTTAACAGAAAATACGAACAGAGGATTTCAACTTATAAAAACGTTGAATCCTTTACAATATTAAATCTTACGTGCTATCTCTCTATTACAAATAGATTTGGACTATTTGTGTTTGATCGATTCCTTGAGTTGGAATTTTTGTAAGCCGTAATTGATTAAACAGAGTTTTATCGCTTGAAAAAATTAAAGGTGATTCACCTAGTTTGAAAGTCTACTTTAGTCTTTTATTTATAGTTGAAGGTCTTGGAAGTAGCCATTGCGAACTTCTTATCTTGATAGCTTCCTCAAATTTTCTCCTCTTCAAATCTTTCGAACTCGCTCATTTTAAATAAATTCCAAGACGTTTAGAGATAGAGATTTCGAATGTTGAGGCTCGAGATAAATTCTTTAATCCAATTCATCCAAAGCACATTTTATCATCAAGCAATCCATTTTGATAGAGAGGCGTGCGAGATGCAATGTGGATTTTTGTGAATGGTTGACTTGCTGATGTTGTAGAGTTGCATGGAGACACTGAGAAATGACGCATGTCAGAGGATTCCTTTAATCTTGGACTTTAGTGAGGGTTCCCCAATATTCAGTACTGACACCTTATGTTTGTGACGACCACTTGAATATCTTCTTTAATTTCAGTGCCTTTTTCTCTAAAAAAGCATCAAAGAGAATATTTTGTCTCTCACATAAACCATTAAATGCACATGTGTCATCAATTTCGTTAAGTGTCAAAACTAATAAACTTTTATAAATAAAAGCTAACTTAGCTTCGCTGAGTCTATATCTTTATAAACTATGTAATACTAGGCTGACTCAACTTTTCTTACTCTAAGCCATAACCTAATTAATCACATAGTAAACAGAGTTGTTTTCCCTTAAACAAGATCAAGTAAACTTAATTAATTAAGAGTCTACTTAGTACTCAATTAATTTCACTATCCTAGTCAGTTTGTTATTTCCAAAACATTTTAAGTACTATGAACTTGGGTTCAACAATCTCCCCTATTTTGGAACAGATAACAAACTTGGTAGTAAAAGAGATTAATTGAATAACTAGTTTAAAGATATAGAAATACATGATAGATGATGTAACATGCTGAGTGATTTCTTTAGTCAGTGTGGGCTCCCCCATACTAAGTGAATTCTCTTCAGTTAGCTCAACTCCCCCATACTTAGAGGAATTTTCTTAGATTTGAGACTTTGTCTTACTTCAGCTTCTCTTTAAGGTTGGTCTTTTGTGTGTATTCTCACATCAGTTCATAAGCAGAAATAGCATACAAAGCAAAACAAAGAAAGTTAAGAAGCTCTTAACTTGGATAACCAAAACTCGAAATTTTTGTTAATATTCAAAAATTACTTGATCAGTAAACAAAATGTGTCCTGAGCTAAGTTTACAATGAAGTCCTATTACAAGTTTTTGCATATACTATATAATGCCTTATTTGTATGGATGAGAAGAAGAAGGTTGTTTAGAGCTTTTTGGTTGATTAGAAGACAGAGTTGATTGATTTTTCAATTGTTAATGTTGATGCTGAGATAGATGTTGAGTATGCTTAGACAGAGAAGACTTGTTCAGATTTGTAGTTCTAGTCGCATCTTTAGCTACCTTCTCCCCTTTTGTTATCTGACCTTTTACGATTTTTTTAAGACAGATGTTAAAGGAGTCTAAAGCAAATTGAAAATCCTCCTATCTGTCAATGATTAGTGGAGAGATCTCTTGCTCTAGCATCTCTATTCCCTTAGTTGTTAAGAAGTCTTCATTATTCATCTTAGAAAGAAGCAAGTGATGGCACTTGGAAATATGTGCAATCTGATCGAATCCTTGGCACGTGAATTGTTGAAAGCACTACAACAGAGCTCTAAAATCTGAGGCAGATAATGCAATCTTCAGCTTCGCTTCTATGTCAAGGATCCTTGGACAAATAGATGATATGGATCTTACGTTGAAATCAATATACTTCGAATCATATATTCTCGTTGTTACCGGTTGATTCACATTCTGCTAAAGATCTTCTATCTTGACTTTAAGCACATTTAACTTTTTATGCACTGAGAGTCCATTTACCGAGTCTATCAACTTGGTGGGCTCTAGGAAAATCTTACTCATCGCCTAAAAAATGGCCTTTTGTGCCTTCGGATTCACCCGTGTTATCATTGACTTCTTTACAAACAGCATCAAACTTTTTTGTGACAGAGTCAATCTTCAACACAGGCTACTTGTCTGCTTTCTTAGCGACTACATCAATGTTCTTGATTACCCGATCAAACTAGTTGTTATAGTTCACCATGAGCCTGGACATGCTCTCCATCAACTTAGCCATGTTGTGCCCAATATCCTTTGTTGTCTCCACTTCCTTTATTTTGGCATGTTCTTCTTCAAACTTGTGAAACTGTGTAGCTTGAGTTTCATTGGTGTTACTCAACCTACTTAGATGCTCAGTAGTAGCATCTACACTACCCTTTATCTTTCCTACTACTAAGTTACTGATAGCAGCAGACATGGGGACAGATGTAATAGCTACGCTAAGTTGAGCTATAGAATCAGATAAGCCAGTCAAGATTAGAGCCATCTTATCCATCAAGCTTTTGGTGCTTTCCTTTGCTAAATGTTTGCGAATAACAAATAAGCTACCTTGAATTTTCTCAAACTCCTTGAAGTAGATAGATTCAGAGGGAAGGCTTGAATGTTCATTGAATTCAGGTAGCTTAGCCTTTGGCTTAGCAGATAAGTCCATCAATTCTTGGGCTAGTAATAGTTTATTTACTACCCCATCCAACTAAGCATCAAACTTGAGCATTGGGAATTTCTTCCTTGCCAACTCTCTTATCTATGCTAAGATGGCTGAATCAGCCAAGTCTTCTTAGACTAGCTTGTTACCAGAGGTAGGTGTTTCATTGGCTATAAAATTTACATTGGTACCTTCCTCACTTTCTTTTCCATGCTGAGCGGAGTTCTTAGCATTAAAAACTTCTCTAATTAGAGGGATTAGAGGGTTTGAGGATGGGTTTGAATAAATGTTTGGTTTAGGTGTTTATATAGTTGAAGAAGTGAGGTTGGTTTATATTTTATAGGTGAAGGTATTATTGTTGTTTGTGTGTTTGGTGGAGGATAAGAAGCGGTGTTTTGAGTGTGGAAAGGAGAAGAAGCAGGGGAAAAAGAATCTTAAGTATTGCTAGAAGAAGAAGGGATATTTACTGGGGAATTCACAGTATTAGAAGGTTGAGGATTTATAGAAAGAATTGGTATTCAGTTTCTATAGGAATAGAAATTAAGGGATTTATGGGAATAGAGTTTGAGGGATGTACAGGATAAGAAGGGATTTCAGAATTTACAGAAGAAATGGGGCTTGGTTTTAAGAGTACCTTTGGTTAGCTATTTAACCCAGGATGGGTTAGCTTGAGGTACATCAAGTGAGTGGAAAGATTCTCAACCTAAGTGAATGGGGGTGTAGGGATGTTAGGATTAAGAAGAGTGAATTCTTCCTAATTAAGGGTTTTGGTTTCTCCAGCATCCTCATCGATGCTCACCTTTTGAATATTTTTCCTTAGCGAGCTATTGGTGGTAGTGCGCTTATGCTGAGTCCCTTCTGCTTTGGTAATTACCTCCTCCACATGGGATGCAGCACCTGGACTTATAATCTCATAATCCTCTTTAGACTTTTTAGAGTCCCCTTAGCCTTCAATTTCTTCAAAAATAACTAGTTGTGCTTTCTCTGGTGCAAGGTGTCCTCTACCTCCAAGGCATCTTCTTTCTCCTCAACTTCCCTCTAAGCATGAGTTTTGGCTTTCATCTACCTTCTTTGCCTAGCTGCAGGCTAGGCAGGCGTAT
Source organism: Euphorbia schlechtendalii (assembly GCA_949673415.1). NCBI lineage: Eukaryota > Viridiplantae > Streptophyta > Magnoliopsida > Malpighiales > Euphorbiaceae > Euphorbia > Euphorbia schlechtendalii. The sequence goes on from CATIWQ010158902.1 coordinate 6,955, forward strand.
CTCCTACCCTTGTTTGTTATGGGTTCTTCTTAGCCTTAGATGAGGTAGCTTTGGGCTTTAGAGATGATTAAGCAGTGGCTTTAGAGATCGGTTCCAACTTAGCAGAAAGAGGAACGTTGTAACTGTTTATTTGTTGCTCTTGAAGTCATCTATGAAGCTACCCTCATCCTCTTTCGCTATATTTGTAGGAAATATTATCGGTACAGCCTTGGACTTACGTTTAGCATCTTGGGCCTTGGTGGACCTAGTATACACCTGGTCATGATCTAGTTTGCTAAAATGCATCATAGTGAGGGTCTTTTGGATGGGGATGACAGTTTCCCCTAGTCCTCCAACAAAAGATGAGATGTCCATCCTCACTGTCTTCATCAGGGTGGTGATCAAGTACCCATAGTGATAGAAAGTAGTAACTTTTGTCAAGTGATGAAGAATCATCACAGGCCAATTTAGTTGCTTACCCTCTACCATATGGTAAATCACACACCTTTCGAAGTAGGTGTAGTTGGTGAGGGACCTTACCTTCGGAAGTAGCAACTTCACCATCAGCTCATGGCAAGCTTTAGTTGCCCAACTCATTTTAGAGGCGGTTATCTCTCCAGATTCATAATCCACCGGCAATTCCCAATCTTCAGGGATTACCACACTTCTTCATCTCCTATTTTCTAGAGTTGAGGGCCCTTGTTTGGAATGTTTAGTATGCTCCTTATCAACCTCGAGAAGATGAGGTGAGAGTTTCCCACCAATTCCACCAAGAGAACATCATTATACCCTTGGATGGTATAACGATTCTAGAAGAAGCCCCTAATCAAGCCAACAATGGTTGATCCTTCCATCTGCAGAAAATAACTTATTTTATGTTGCTTGATCACCCTATGAAGAATCTTGTTCCTCAGTAGTCCTTCATAGTCAACTTCATACACTAGACCAAAACCCAAGTCTACTCCCCAATTAAGTTTAGTAAAAACGATTCCAGAGGGGAATGTAATCTTCTCCTGCTAGCCCTCAGCATTCACATAAATGCTTCTCTTGGAGTTTCCTTGAAGGAAAAAGGTGGATTTGGTTCTCACAATCTCAAAAAGTAAGGAATTTGAGAGAAAGAGAATTAGGGTTCTTTTGGAGATTAAAAATGATTGAGATTTCAAGGATGCAAGTAACTTCTCTCTCGGTCAAACTTTAGCTTCTATAGACCTCTTCAACTTGCATAGACACGCAGTGCTCTCATAATGAAAGATTAAAATCAACGTTGATTTTGACACTTGATTTACCACCTTAGTAAAACGATGAGTTTAACAGCGGACGGTTCCAATTCAAAAACACATCTTTGAAAAATGTGGTTTTTTATTTTTAACCGTGAAACTGAATCTTAGAGCATTACTTTAAAATGTAAATGGTGTTAGACACATGTTACCTTATTTGGCTGAGTTAATATTTGATCTTCAACACTTAGCAAAATTTCTTGATTTTTCCTTCTTATGGGGTTCGCCATTCCAAAAAGCTACCATAGAGCATTGAATTGATCCTTGGGCAATGGTTTGGTGAATATGTCAGCTTGTTGTTCCTCAGAAGGAACATACTCCAGTTTGACATCTTCGCTTAGCACATGATCCCTTCTAAAGTGATATCTCATACTGATATGCTTCATCCTACCATGTTAAACTGGATTCTTTGATAGGTCAATTGCGTTATTGTTGTCACACATAACTTCAAGGAATTTTGACTTTATACCATAATCTTCCAGTTGATGCTTAATCCATAGCAGTTGTGCTATGCAACTTCCTACTGCCATGTACTCAGCTTTGGTTGTACTCAACACAATAGAAGTTTGCTTCTTGTTATACCATGAGACAAAGAATTCTCTGAGGAAATGGCATCCTCCTGTGGTGCTTTCCCTATCGAGCTTGTCTCTACCATAGTCATCATCTGTGAATCCTCTTAGAGTAAAATCTGTACTATTAGGATACCACAGATCTGCATCAAGAGAACCTTGTAAATACTGAACTATTGCTATATGAGATTATTGGGGTTCAGCTTGATAATGAGCAAAGTAGCACACATCATACTGGATGTCAAGCCTACTAACTGTTAGGTAAAGAAGAGAACCAATGATTTCTCTATAGTACATGATGTCTACTAGTTTACTAGGTTCATCCTTACTTAAGATATTATCAGTGGCCATGGGAGTGGACATTGGCTTCGAATGCTCCATATCAAACTTCTTCAGGACTTCATTGGTATACTTTGCTTGACGGATGAAGATTCCATCTTCACTCTACTTGATTTGAAGTCCAAAGAAAAAGTTGAGCTCTCCCATCATTGACATTTCAAACTCGCTCTTCATCTACTTGCTGAATTCTTTATAGAGTTTCTCATCAGTTTCTCCAAAAATGATGTCATCAACATAAATTTGGACTAGCAACACATCTTCTTTTCTTCGCTAAATAAATAGAGTCATATCTTCTTTCCATCTTTCATAACCTTTACTGATAAGGAGATCGGTCAGCCTCTCATACCATGCTCTTGGAGCATGCTTTAATCCCTAGAGAGCTTTCTTCAGTTTAAAGGCATGCATAGGATTCTTCGGATCTTCAAAGCCTAGAAGCTAGCTTACATAGACTTCTTCTTGAATGAATCCATTTAGGAATGCACTTTTGACATCCATTTGAAACAACTTAAAGTTCATATGGGATGCGAAAGCATACCAAATTCAACTTACTTCAAGCAAGCTATAGGAGCATAAGTTTCATCATAATAGATGCCTTCTTGCTGATTGTAGCCTTGAGCAACAAGCCTAGCCTTGTTCCAAACAACAACACCATCTTCATCAAGCTTGTTCTTAAAAACCCATTTTATGTCGATGATAGATTTTCCTTTAGGCTTTGGAACTAGATCCCAAACATCATTACACTTGAATTGATCCAGCTCCTCTTACATCGCAATCATCCAATAATCATCTCCTTTAACATCTTCAAACTTTTTGGGTTCAATCAATAAGATGAAAGCTGGATGGCTCATCAGCTTGTTGAGCTAACCTCTAGTCATCACTGGATTATAAACATCATAAACAATGCTTTTGAGTGGATGGTTACAATTAGTTCTAATCTCTCTTAGTAGATTTAGTTGGAGGATCTGCACTTGGTTGTTGAGGCTGAGGTTGATCTTCACCATCATTGAAAGTGATAGATAGATCACCGTCTTCTTTGACTCTCTCAACTTCAGGTTCTTGTGCTAGGTGGGGCAGCATAGAGAGTGGCATGCTTAGTGGATTCTCTTGCTGAGATACTCCTTCATCTTCATCAGATGAATGTCTATGTGCATTGTTAGTTTCATCGAAATCCACATTCATAGACTCTTTTAATAGGTTAGTTCTTTTGACATATATTTTCAATATGACTTGTTGTTAGTTGAGTATCCTAGAAAGATACCTTCACCAGCCTTTAGATCAAACTTACCTAGCTTCTCATTGGTGTTAAGGATAAAGCACCTACAGCTAAATGATCTAAGATGATAAATATTTAGCTTGGGCCCTCGCCAAAGCTCATAGGGTGTCTTCTCAAGAGTTAGGTGAATTAAATCCCAATTCAAGATATAACAAGTTGTGTTAACAGCTTCTCCCTAAAACTACTTTGGTAGATCATTATCACTCAACATGGATCGAGCCATCTCAAATCTGAATCTGTTATTTCTTTCTACAGCCCCATTTTGTTGAGGAGTATAAGGAGCAAAAAAGTTGTGGTCAATACCATGTGCTGAACAAAATTCTTTGAAATGAAAATTCTCGAATTCACATCCATGATCACTTCAGATTCTACTGATTTTAGTTCCTAATTTGTTTATTATTTGATTACTAAGTTTGACAAAAGATTTATATGTTTTGTCTTTGCTACTCAGCAAGACTACTTAAGTGAATCTCGTGAAGTCATCCACAACCACCAACAAGAATCTCTTACCACCCATGCTCATAGGCTAAACTAGGCCGAATACATCTAGGTGAAGGGGTTCCAACAGTCGTTTAGTTACTACATGATTAATTGACCTACATGATTTCTTAACTTGCTTGCCGAGCTGGCAAGCTGAGCAAAGTTTATCCTTCTTGAAGCTGATATTGGGTAAATCCACAACTACTTGCTTTTTTGCCATTTTGGATAGAATGTTCATATTTATATGACCCAACCTTCTGTCTCAAAGCCATGAATTATCCTCCTTAAATACAAGATAAATATTAGTGGAGCTTGGGGATAGATCAATCATATATATATTATTGATTCTAAGAGAAAAGAGTATAGTTGAGTCAGTCTTACAATCAATAACTAAGAAACCTGCTGAGTTAAATGCACTTTCCTACCTTTGTCACAAAGCTAGACAACACTAAGAAAGTTGAACTTGAGTCCTTTTCTTTGATTGAAGGAAAGACACCAATCATGCCACAGCCAACAATCTTACCTCTTTTACTTTATCTGAAACTAACACTTCAATTTCTTTTACGCTTCAGTGAGATGAACTGGCTTTTATCTCCCATCATATTCCTTGAGCATCCGCTATCCAAATACCGCATTTCAGTGTCATTAGTGGATCTAAGGCTCACCTGCAAAACAATCACATTTTCTTAGGTACCCATGCTTTCAAGTTAGGTCTTCCCTTATTAGCAGTGCTTTAATTAGTCCAGTTGTACTCGTCATAATAACTATTTTTATGCCTACTGTGTGTGGACGACACAGAGCTATTCACCACTTTTCTATTAATAAGTTTAATAATTTGTTCGCAAGATTTGGCTATATATTAATGGCGCCAAAAACTTGTTCACGTAAAGTATAGGTGTTGTCAATACCTCTTATCAAATAGAAAAATGATGATAACTGCAAGTATACAGTTGCGATGTAGT
>CATIWQ010158913.1:0-12335 GCA_949673415.1 Euphorbia schlechtendalii
AATGTAATTGAATAATCTATATAACTCCAAGAAATTAATTTAGTTAATGGTATAATATAATTTATTTTATATTATTCATTAAATTAAATTAAGTCGATTAAATTGTATTTACATATGGTATTTGTTTAATTGATAACTAAATATTCATATGTTGAATAATTTAATTGAATAAATTTAATCATAAAGTATTGCATACTAAAATTATTAATTGACTAAATTTAGTTAATTAAATTAATTTGTAGTATGACAATTTATTTGATTAAATTACAATCGTTATTTTTATCTATGGGTTAATTTGTAAAATATGAAAGTTGACAATTAAATTTGTTCAAGGAATTAAACTATGGGGTTTATTTATTAAACTTAAAATTAATTTGGCCAAATTCATAATTAAATTAAACCTAAATCTAATTGACTAATTAGACTATAAATAGACAAAATAAAACAAAAACCTATATTCAATTGACATCATAAAAACGTGGCCGGCCAGCCACCACATAATGAATAGATTATTTTGGCTACTTCAAAAGGTGATCCACGTTTTAACTTGATATGGAGATTAAGGGTTTTGGAGTTTTTGCCTTTGTTCTTCGTCCCTACGGTTAGCACCGATCCCGGTCGATAGGAGTTCATGCACGTGAGATTGGAGAGCTTCTAATTGCGAGCTTCACGACATCCATCTCTCAAGGAGACCTTACAAGTAAGTTTTATTTGATTAAAATTAAATCCTTTTGAAACCTTATCGATGGTTCTTGAGAAGATCCTATTCGAATTCGAGAAAATTTTAACCTGTAATTCCGTCGACGCGGTTATGTTTTCGATGACAATTCTCTCAATAAAATGTCATGGTGGCTGGCTAGTTTTCCGGCCGACTTCATCATAAATTTTAAATTTTTTTACATAAATGAATATTGAAATAAAAAAGAAATTTTGTAATTATTTCTATCGAAAAAAATTGTGATTAAATACAAAGATTTTCTTACTTATAAAGAATTAAATGAATATGAAAAATGCATTAAAATTGTGTGCGTATGTGTGGGTGCGTGCGTGCGTGTGCGTATATGTGTGTGTATATATGTATATATATGTGTGCATATGTGTGTGTATGCGTGCGAATATATATATTCTGTCATTCTTTAAATTGTTAGAGAGGAAAAATTATGAGAAATTTCGGACGCGAAATGAAAGTGGGAGACATTTGACAATTCAATTAAAGAAACATTAAGAGCATTTTTGGTAGATGCTCATATTGATGACATATTAATGGTTATGTGATTTGTGGAATGGAAACTAGTATTGATGACATGTTAATGGTTTTAAAAATAAAAAATGTCTTTTAAAATGATAACCACGCTAGATTATCTATTTCATTTAGAAATGTATATAAACTTCAAAAACATGCCTTTTGATTTGGCTATTTCATAAAAAAGTCATTGTGAAATTTTTCTTTGCAAAAATATGCTTGTGATTTTAAAATTTCGCAAATAGAGGAAAAAAATTATTCTTCATTAAAAATAGTAATGTTTTTTCTTTAAAAACAAACAACATTACCCATTTTTGTAACATAATTTACTATTGAGAATTTTCTATTTGCAAATTTTTTGAACCACAATCCCATTTTTGAAAAAAATCCTTAAACTCCGTTTTATAAATGAATGAAATCATGTAATACTTTTTTGAAATTTACCCTTATTAATTCCATTTTTGTACTTCAATGCATTTACATGTTAAAAAAATATTGGGATTACAGGGTTTTAACAAAAGTGTAATTTGGTACCAATCTCACAATAAGATTGCAACCAGTGACTTGGTGTTGTAAAATCCCTATAAAGAACAAATTTGTGTTATCAACCAAGTAAAAAAGAAAAGCCCTTGTCATGCCTTGTTCATAGTGTAGACTACAGTAAAATCTTGGTTTACGCTTCACCCTAATTCAACAACAATCAGTCCTTATTATACAAGTACTTGTGCTCAATCCAAATTTAGATATAACAACAAAATAGATTACAAGAATAATGACATTTCAGGGGCTGGAATGAAGGACAAAATCCCTTCACCAAACAACTCCAACAGTGACGCCACAAGCTGCCCAGATTTCAAGTCGTCCTTCCATACCTGACCGAGGATCGAACACGTCTTTAGAGCTCTTTTCTCTCTCTCGTCTTTGGAATCACTAGAAGCAGCTGGACCAATTTGTAATTTCACATCAGATGGCGATTTGTCATTTGAAACTACATTGACCGGCCCATCAGTTGCGGTCTTCTTTGACGGTGGTTCTTCCAAGTGCTCGATACTTGCCTTTCTTTTCCCTGTTATGATTTTTTTATTTTAAATTATTTTTTATGTTTTGTACTCAAATTTTTTAGCAGTAAATGTTGAATGCAACTTTAGTAAAAGTGGAAGATTGGTATGAGAGAGGCATAGAAATCCTAAAGTGAAAATCTCTCCAACTGGTAAAAAGATCAAATGTAAGCTAAAAGGAAGAAAATTATCAGTTATTATAACCATCTCTGTTCAGTCCATCTAAAATGTGCTCTCTTTGATTTTGATCGCCATCGATAATTTTCATCAATGCACTGAAAATATTTCAGGCTATTATATACTGAGGGATGCCAAATAGAACAGAAGTCAAATTACTTGTTCTAAAATTCCAGCTCATTTTTGCACCCACAATAGGAAAAGGCAGGAAAACTCCTAAGACGGATAACATAACATAAACCCATCAACAATAAAATATTCTTCTCCTTTTTCTTTCAAAAAAATAAATAATAATAAAAAAAAAGTTTTGAATAGACCTACTTGAGCCTGTAGTGTCTATCTTTCGATTGGTGTTCCACGGCACATGTGGTGGAGGTGATAAAAAAGGTGGGAATATCTTGAGGCAGTTGTAAATGCATAAACCTGCTGCATGCTACAAAATGCATTTGACTTTATCATCATCTTAAGACTTGTAGCAGCTTACGGCAGGTCTTATATAAATAATACTTACCAACAGTGCTCCATAAACACGCCAGGCTTCATGCCTCTTCATTTCGTTCTTTTGCTTTTCAAGAAGCATTTCTGGTTCAAGAAGTTGGAGGTAAGGCTTGAGGTTTGGCAGTAAAAGAAGGCGAACCTGCAAAATTGGTCAAAATTATGATACATAAACTAGATTAATGATAGTTAACTAGTATATTATATGATAACCTCTGACAATCTAGAATGGGAAAGCAAGCAACGAAGCATTTGACAAGATAGTTTAAAGTAATTCAACTCCCCAAATCACATTTTCAAAAAAGAAGCACAAATAGTCATCCAATGGATAAATTGTCACCGTCAGCATACATTACCCATAAGCATAATATATACCACAAAATTAGGCACAATAATAGAATTTCTCAGAACTGTGCAGAAAAAGTGCTTGTACTCAAGTGCAGGGCACATTATTAGACTAGAATACAATGGTACATAGCAGCAGATGATTGCTTGAAAAAAACCTTGGCTTCAGCGATTTCTTTTGTACCAACGTCATTCAGAATTTAGAGCAGCCAGATATCTTTTCTGACTTTTCAAAGTATAGCCCTTCAATTTAATGAAATTTGTTTACATGAAGTTAAAACCTAATAATAAGAGCAGAGAAAGCATGAAATTCAACCAACTTTATTTGGACTCAAATTTCAGTGGAGAAGTGTAAGTGAAAATGGACCATTTCTTTTTTCTTTTATTTATTGACATTAAATTGTAATATATAACAATGGCAAAGGCAATGTTCTTGGCCATGGAGGCGTTGTGAGGGATTCTACAGGTAGGTTGGTGGCTGAAAGATCAACTCTTTTACCAGGTGGCCGAGATGTTTTTATGGCAGAAGCTATGAGCTGTAAGGAGGCCTTAGCTGGTTAAAGGACAATTGCTTTGACAATGTGATTGTGGAATTGTATGCCATCAACGTCGTACATGCCTTACATAATAAATCAGTCTTTGTTTCGCCTATTGGTTTGGTTTTTCAAGACTGTTTGAACCTTTTAGATTATTTTTCTCATGTTAGAATAGTTTATGTTATTCGGTCTGTGAATCAAGCTGCTCATCTGTTATCTAGAGCGGCTGATTCTTTGACAAGTAGGGGGGACTTGGTTTAACTATTGTCCTCCTTTGATAAGGGCTATTATTGGGCACTAATTTGTTAATGTGACTATTATCTCTAGTCAAAAAGAAATGTAAAAATATAACAGGATTCTATCACAAAATAACTATATTGCAAAGAAGACTTGCCAAATGTGGAAAGAATATTTTGAAGTTGGTCAATGCCACACATAAATTAACTCAACAAAAAGACAAAATATTCTGCATGCTGGATGCAGGAAAATATCCAATATCATTTATCTTGTTTTATCCTTTTTCTAACCTACAATTAATTCCTCCAAAAGCCATAATCTCCAAACTTGTAAGAAAAAGTTTGCTTTCAACCTTACACTTTGAACAAAGCAGTAAAAGGTTGACCTTTCATCGATATAACACCGACTGAAGATAAATGAATGCCACTAGTTTATTTTAATCCATTCTTTCTATTTATTAAATTTTTTCCAATAGTTGCTATAAAATTTAAAAATTTTGCAGGTGGCACATTAGAACCAATTAAGTACATATTATTAGCATCATATAAAATACAAACAATTTTAATTAATAGAAATGTGAGAGGAGCATACCACGTTGGGCCCAAGGGCTGCCAACCCTTGAACTGCACCATAATGTTGAGTCAATGCCCGTTTTGGGTCCAAAAGTGCATTAATCAATGTTTTCGTCAAACGTGTCTGAAGACTGCTATAAACATTCCCATATCTGAAACACAATTTGAAAGTTGAAGCTTGAATAAAAGATGAGTGACTATGATATGGATGAATAATTCAGGTCACTAAGTCAGCAGCAGCAGCTGGGCTAGGAAGCCAAAACTAAATTGATGTACTTTCTAGATATTCAACATCCAACTATCCAAGCAGGGAGAAATAGGAAGAAAATTAAGATGTAAATTGGCATCCACAATTATTCGACATTTTCTCATGTAATTTATTGATTGCTAGAACTCGATCATATATAATGACTTTTGAGGGCGAAGTAGGAAATAAACAAGATGAAACGGTCATAGATAGATTGAAAAAAGGTAAGCAGGAGTTGCTGTAAATAATGGATGCAACTGATCAGCAATTCTAGCCATATCACAATGTCTTACCTTTTGCATATGGAGGCAACTAGGTTGGCTGTAAAGTCCCTGAGTTCCCAGTGGTTGTCTGCAAATCTATTCCCTATCTTTTTTGCAACAAGGCACGTGACCACAGGTGGCATCAATTGATGTAGCTGGTAAGAAATCCAACTCTCTCAATTTCAAAGATTGCATATTCTTCACGCAGACTACATTATATACAGTTGTTGAATAGTTATAAGAAAAGGTTGCTAAAATTGTTGTGACATGCAAAATATGCCAAAAAGCCACCACATAAGACAGGCAGGTAATTGAGAAAAGCATAATTGCCTAACGGGATTGAGCTACAAAGAAAATCATGCACCCAGGCAATCAGCATCAAGGGGTGATTTATAAGCTGCAGAGAAAAGCAATGCAAAATTTGCAATTTTAGTTGTTAACTTAAAGCATATACCCTGTTTCAGTCAAACATATTAGTGAATAAATGCAGAAAGAAAGAAGATTCAACTGACAAGGAGATAGAAATACAGTAAGAGACAGTAAATGACAAGATGAAAAGAACCATGCATTCATTGTAAAACAAATGCATTTTTTCTCGTCAAAAAGAATTTTGTGCAAGTAATTACTCTACATTTTTTATATAACCGAGACTAAAAAAATCTGATTTGGAAACATATTTTGTAACGAGTCAGAACGGAAACTAAAAATTGCTAGCTTTTGATGCCATCCCAGAGGTATGGTAGCAATTTGTTCAATATTTTATAAAAAAGAATATTAAAAACCAACCTCAGAGCTGTGTTAATATTAACATGCCAGAGAGACTATTTTACATGCAATGCTTACATACAACCACTTCACTTACATAAGGTTCTATATGTATGTGAGGATTCTGTAGGAGACTCCAAACTACACGCATCAAAGCATACAAAAGCTGAAAGTTACTCAAACCACGAGAGACCTGCATATTTAGGGGGGAAAATTTAGATTGGTAAAAAAAACACCATAGCTCTCACATGTGTTTGCATGCGACCAAATGTCAGGACATTATCACCTCATCAACTATGAAGCATGTGAAATAAGGGACCAAAGGATGGAGTCCAGTGTCAGTGGCTAGACTCATTAAAGCTTCTTTGAAAAGTGTAGACTCAGAACTCATCACAAGCTCTGTGATTTTATCGAAGTATAGCTGCAAACAGCCACAAAAAAAGGAAATAACATATACTAACTCATGAAAAACTCAAAATAGATAACTGCAACTCATTGAAAATGTATTGGTCACCTGCAACTCCCTAGATAATACATGCTTAACTGGAAGTTTAATGTCAATTGAAAGTCCCTCTTTTTGTTGATTGCTTTTGCCATTATCAGGTGGAGCAATAACTGAAGATAAAGCATAATAAAACCCACATTAACTCCATAAATCTGACCAATTTTGATTCATTCCTAAAACTAAACTTCCTATTCTATTCAAACTACTAAGACTTTAAAACCTCAATTCATAATTAAATAATAACAATATTCATATATTATAGAAAAAACTTGTTTTATTCCATTTTATATACTTACGTTATTACGATGTATCAAATATAATATAACTTTCAGATTCAGACTTCATGAATCTTTATTGTCTTCGATAACCTTATTTACTTTTGTTCAATGTTTTGAAATAGCTAAAATTCATAGTGGATTTGTTTTAAAATCAATAAATTTATTTTAAATAATTGTTATTTTAGTATTTTATATAAGAATGAAATAATATGTATGAAATTTTATATTTTTTATATTTATAAATATACCCCTACATTTTTATTATTTACGCGTTTCCCACAGTTTCCGAACCTATATATTTTAGAAAGAGCGTTTCCCCGTTTCTATTTCCATGTCGGTTTCTGTTTCCGTGCTACATAGGTTGATAGTGATAACATAAGAATAATATTTCTACTTGTCCCATGAACTCTTTAAAGTTCAAACACCGCCTCATAGTATACCATTACTTTAAAAAATATAAGGCATTGTTGGGAAATGGGAACTCATGAAGAGCTTATTGTCTATTCCAAGCATAATATGTAATTTTCTTCATAAAAAATCATGGTGAAATGTTCGGCACATTATATTATAGGAGCTATCATTGGCCAATAAGAATAAAACAAGAATGGTATCATGAAAAGAAATTAACCTTCTAACGGTGCATTTTCTGGTATAGCAGGTTGTACACCTTCAATGGCCAGCCAATGACAAGAAATTGATGTATCAAGCGGTGCTTTTGGTAAAGGAGCTTCAATGACCTGCAAATCATGCAAAAAATGCTGAAACATAAACAAGATCTAAAATATTATAATTATATGCTAAGAGCAAGTCATTATGTGCAAGAAGCTCTCACATCTTTGAAGTCAACATCTTTGTCATCAATATAAAACAAATCTCTATGACCGATGGCTCTCTTGAACTGGAAAGCACTCCCTGATGCAACACCATAAATTGGCTGATAAAAAAAACCATTAAAGAGAGTAAGAATAAATTCTGGACAACTAAGTTAACTTTTGAAAATCAACAGAGTTCTAGTTTTATTTATGGTATTTTCCAGACATCAACCTTAAAGTCTCTCTTGTAGGAATTGGGTTACACAAAAACACCGGCCAAAAACACTGAAGCCCACAACTCAGTCAGGTAGCAACTATAAGCATAATTTGCATAAAAGCAGATGAGAAGGCATCCATACTTTCATGCTTTGAATATAAATTCCGCATAAGAATAAGAAAAAATCGCGCTGCTTACAACATCTGAAAGACAAATGTATTTCAACCTTCTCCACGTTTAAAGCTCCAATAGAAAGAAAGCAATTAGTATAATTTATCAAATAAAGTCAACTCTATATACGCCAAGAATTCCCAGGATGTAAATTCATCCTTATAATTCATATCTTGCCATGTTTCAAAGATGAGTAGGTATATTTTTTTCAACTTTTCCCCCATCACAAAACGAATTGAACTTAATTCCTACCAAATTCCATGTATTTTGCAGCTTCAACCTAGTTCTTTTCACTAACTGTGTAAGAACATTATCAGATAAAATATTGTCCACCAAATTCGGGAAAGGAAGAGAAATAGAAGGAAAGTTTAATTACTTCAACATTTCTGAGATTAAGAGCACCATCAACATCATCAACAGTCAAATAAGTCCTTCTAGAATGGCGCATACATTTAATTGCTTCCTGCTAGGTCATAAAACGCATCAGAAATAGCAACTATCTTCAGAAAAGAAAAGAAAAAAACAAATTAAGAAAACACAGAACCTGCATGATTTCGCGCATGCGATATTCAACATCAGGAGCAAGTAATAGAGCAGCATCTTCACTGAGATTGTTTATCCCAATACTTTGAGCTACAACTTGTATCGTTTCCTTCGGGACTATACTCATTCTCCCTCGCTTTAACAGAGTAAAAAACCGAACGAATTCCTGTTGAATTTTGGGTGACAGTAAGATCAAAATCGATTTACAAGAGCTCAATCTATCACAGCCAAAGTTCGTGGGAAAATCTAGTGCTTTTTCCTATCGCAGATGGTTGGTATTGTGTAGCAGCTTGCAGCTCCTAGAGTAAGCTAACTCGGACTCGGACACAACTCGTGTTAAAAGATCCATGAAACAATGGGGCGGTTTATTGGTTGAAACCCGGAACCGGATTTAAAGGCCTTCTAATTATTTCGATTTATAATGAGATCCGGTTTGGATTGCTTTCCCAAGTTATTTTTCTGAAAAGTTTCATTTTCAAATTTTTACTGTAGCCAGTGGAGTTGGTTTTGAAAAAAATAAGTCAGACAGTTACTAATTATATAGCATGAAGGATTAAAATATGTTGTTCAAAGTTAAAATATGTAATTCTATTAAAAATTTGTGAAAGAATTTATTAAAGATCCTTAGTTTTAGTTTTTTCCAATTGGAGTCGCAAACTTTTCAGGTGTGTTTGACATTCTTATATTTTTAAATAATTTAATTTAAGTTAATTTATACACACTGTTTACAATAAATTTTGTGTATGAAACAAATTTAGTCTAGTTAAAATATTCAATGTTACGGTGGATCAATTATTTTCGTATAATCTATCTATTGGCTCATATATAATTCAGTTGGAAGGAATTCATTTTGAATTGACTCATTTACTTATAGCCCTTTAAAAATAATGAAATATTGTACACTACATGTTATGTTTGGTGAACACATATTCAAAGCTTGGTCAGTGGGAGTGTTGTTCACGCGTTTGCTTTCAGGTTGTTAATTGTGTCTTCCATCACGTACGGTGGTCGGAATCTACAACACGAATAGGAGGTGACTATGGAGGCTAGCCGTGTGACCTACGTAGCCTCTTCGATGTCTAAGTTAGCAACGGAATTAAGAGAGGAGGCAATAAGTAAAAAGAGAAGAGAGTAAGAAATTATGTGTACCTCTTTATTTGTTTTGAGGTCTTTATATAGGAAGTGGATGAGCCTTGATGATGTAAGCATCCATTAATGATGTAGACAGCCACTAGTGATGTGGGCATCCACTAATGATGTGAGTGGACAATTATTGGTCAATGCTGCTTGTCTTCTTCTTCTTGGGCGGATCATGTATCCATCCGGTATTTGGCGTTGATCGGCCCGATGGATGAAGGAAATGAGATTGTTACCGCAGCTTCATACCGTGATAAGTTAGCCCATTACTGACCTGGTGGGCGATCCACCATGATATAATGTCTAACAGACTTGAAATCAGCCGGATGGTCACTTATACTGGTTCATCAACATATACCGGGATATCAGAAGCCCCCCCATAAGTGAGGAGAAGTCTTTCTAGGTCTTCTTTATGAAGTTAAAATCAACAGTATCCATGGAATATGTGATGTGAAAATTTTCTGTTACCGCGTCGTTTGAAATTCAAAATTTTTAGCCGCGTCGTTTGAAATTCCAAAGCGGTTCAAATGAGTGGGTTGCAGCTATCTCATGGATGAAATCTGAGCCATTGATGATGATGTACGCTCTAATTCCAACGGCGCAGATCCTTCAAGCATCTAGCTTTCCCTATAAATACATGATTTTCTCCATTTTCACTGATTACTCAAAACTTTTCTTCATAGCTCTTCCAGCGATCGCAAGCAATTTCTGCCATCTTTTCTTCTACAATCAGCAAATCATCTTTCTCAAGTAAGTTTTAATTTTTGTGTGCACTTTTATTTTCGTCATTTGTTTTCCTGCATTGTTGCGCTTACGATTTACTTTGTTTTGCGTTTATTTGGCATTTGAAATCTCTGGCTTTGTTTTTCGCGTTCTTTATTTTTTGTGTGCTTTGATCCGAAATTCATGGGGTTTTTTGGATCTTGTTGTTTCCCCCTCAAAATCACCTTTAAGAAGGTTTTTAAATCTTAGATTCCTTGTCAGTACCATTAGGACCGGGTCATGGAGATAACAGAGTTTCAGCCTCAGCCATCCGGTTGTGACTCTAACAGTAGTAATAGTAGTAGTGATAGAGAGTGGTGGAGATGAATGGATGATCATATGTTTAACACATATTTGAAAAAACCTCTAAGTACCACCGACTCACCAAAAATTAAACGTGTTAGGTTAAAAAGGACAGCGAATCGAGTGATGGCTTCTGAAAATACCTTGCCAGACCAAATGAGGGGTGACGCTTCTGTTATTGAAAGAATGAGCAAAGCTGGGAGTGGGGAGTCATCCGGGCAGTGGATGGAGATATCCACACCAGAGCCGTCTTTGCAAGGGGAGAATGTTATGGATGACCCGGTGGTTGGTGGTGGAGATCAAGCACCGCCTCGATACCACTCGGGTGAGGAAGCTTCCTCATCAGCGGCTCCTGTGAGGAGGAGGAAAGCGACCCCCTGGGTGGACGACATGGTGTCAATGTTGCATGAGATTCATATATCTCATGAGGCGGTGATGTTTGGTTGGCTTAAAAAATGCCATGTCTTACTCCCGTCAGAGAACCAAAGGGTGAATGCTCCTCGCCATGGCCATTTCAGCGTTTATATGGACACGTTGCGAAACGGCTTCAAATATCCACTCAATCTGCGATCTGCTGACCATTTGGGGGATATGTCCTGCAGAGCTTCATCCCAATGCTTGGGCGGATTTGATGGGCCATTACCAACTCTGCATTGATGCTGGCTTCGACTTCACCCCTACATTCTTCAGGAAATTGTGCAGTATTAAAAAGAACAAGGGGGATGACCACTATCAATTTGCCAAGCCACCCGGTTCTGGGTTCTATAGATTTTTTGGTAGACCGGATTCAAAGCATAACTTTAAAGAGTTTTGGTTTTACATCCGAATAGATGAGAGCTACCCTTCCTTCCCAACCGAGTGGTCGAGTGAGAAGTCGGCTAACATTTCTAGTAAAGCTCGCCGAGTGCATGATCCTAGGGTAGAGTTTTTCAAAGGGTTGAGACCCAATATGTGGAGGTTAAATACCGCCGCAATCCAAGGGCATCATTTGATTGCTCGAGACTTGGTGTCAAATGAAGTTATTTATCTGCAGACTCATGAACCTCCAACCGGTACTTACTCCAATCTTTGTTTTGTTTCTTTTTATTTCTTTAGGCATGTCAACTCTTGAACGTATCACTGCTGATCTTTTAGCTACCAAGAAGAAGGCAATAAGAAATAAGCGAACCAAGCCGGTGGCTCTCAAGGTGGGCGAATCGACTCGACCTGAGGTGGGAAGATCTAGCCAGCCGGTTGCAAAGAAGCAGAAAACGGCTCAGGTAATAGCACGCCTTGTTTTTTAGTTATTCTTGCTTTTAACGCTTTCTGTTTGAATCATCACTCATTTTGCCTTGTCTTTTTAGGTAGCTGAAATGGCTTCTAGGCCACAAGGTGAGGCTCTACCAAAACAATCTTTGGTGGATGTATTTGTGAGGGAGGCGTCGGATGCCGACTGGAAGGATCTTAGGGTCCAATCCCTACCCGTGGAGAATTTTTATCGGGGATTCTCCATTTTTATCGGAGTGGATCTCCATCGGAATCGGAGATATGGAACCCCATTTTCAACCCTAGGCTCGAACGCTCAAGTTTTAAAAAAACTAACCCGAACCCGTTAAAGTCTGATATTTTTTTGGATCAGGTTTGGTATATGTATAAATACCAAAACCCGGCCCGATTAATATTGTGTATA
>CATIWQ010158951.1:0-12006 GCA_949673415.1 Euphorbia schlechtendalii
ACCTAACTGAAAATAATTCATTTTGGTTTGTTTTAAAACCGATTTACCATGTTATGTTATATATTAATTTTAAAATTTTTATTTTTCGAATATGAATTTCTGATATCAAATGACTGAAAATCAACATAAATAACTTTTAACCTATATAAATAAATATAATTTATAATTTATTTGATTTGTTTTTCGACTTTCTCACCAAATCAAACCAAATCAAACCAAAAACCAATAACAAAAAATAGATATAAACAAAAAATCTCTTTTTGATTCTTTTTTTATTTTTTTAATCTCCCAAATTGACCACCACCCATTGAAAATTAAAATTGTGTGAAGTTGTGAATTCAAATATTACGATCAACAAAACTGATAAAAGTGTTATATATTATTAAATTAATAACATATTTTAAAGTCGGTTTAAAATGTCATTTAATAAATCGATAGATTTTTTTTATAAAAGGCATGATCTCATCCGTTCTGGTAATATCTATTACTTTATTGGTTAGATTATCAACTTGTTTTTGCAATTAGCATATGATTTGTTTTATACGTATGAATATTTATATCAGTAGAAACTCAATGATTAGACAAAATTGTATATCAAATCATCATAAAAATAATACGAAATGTAAAATAGACAATAATTTACATTTTCAATTAATAATTTATATTATTTCTAGTAGGTAGGGACATGTGCTACTTGCAATGTCGTGGACCACGTTACCCAAAATAAAAAATGTTAATTAATCATTTTAAGGGTAAAACTTGTAAGTATCATCTTACTTTTAATGTTTATTGACCATGTGAGCTAGGCCGGTTTCATTCGGGATTTCACTAATAATAATAATAATAATACTAATAATAATCCAAATCTAGTTTGGTTCACATTTTAAAATTTTGAGTTCTGATCAAACTTATGAGACCATTCTAAAATCCAATTCACATCACACGGTATTTTTTTATAATTTTTTTGAATGGATAAAATAGAAATCGATGGACCCAGTTGGGATGATAAACAAGTTAAAAAGGGATGAATGATTTTTTTTCGAGTTTTTTACTATCCTTTGAAGCTTTGCAGATTTTAGCATCTGACGCAGTTTCTGAGTAAAACTGTTTTATGATTTTCTCAGAATCTGTCATCTAACGCAATCTCTTTTACTTATGAGATTTAAAGATTTTTAAATTATGAATGCAGTTGTTCAATAAGTAAGAGTAAGAGATAGTAAATAAGAATTTTTATCCTGGTTCATTCTCTGCTTAATCTATTTCTTGGAGTCGATGTCCAAGTTTAATCCACCATAGATTCTCCTTTAGATGAAAAAACAAACCACTACAATATTGATAATGGATTGAGGTACCTTCCAACAATCTCAACTTTTGAGTTTTACTAGTACAAGACAATCATGCTCACTATATTTAAGCTTTGAGCTTTTTCCGACGCTGAGACTACCGTCCTCGTTAGTTTCTAAGCTCCCATACACTAACTTAGCAGCTTAGCTAGTATATACAAGTTTTAATAAAAGAGATTTTGAACTTCTAGACTTTGTTTTAGTAAGTCTTGTTTACAAACATATATGAATGAGTGTCTGCTAAGTGATTTGAGTGAAACGATTTTCTGAGTTATCAAATTAGATTGATTGCTCTTGAGAATTGATAATGCTACATGAAGTTCCTGTGTTGGAACTATCTTCCTTTACTTATGCTTGAATTATTCCCGTTAATCTTGTACTATTGTTGAATTCTTCCCATTGCCACTTTGAATTCAAGTCGTTATCACTAAAGGAGACTAAAGATTAAGGATAGATTAACGCAGTAATCGGGCCATTTTGAATCCGTTTATACTTAGTTTAGTGGTCACGATTCATCCTCGAAACTAGTCAATTAGCAAACTGATTCTCAATACCGTTGTTTGCTGCAGGGGAGAAAAGACAGCTTTGTCTCCTCGTTCTCAACATCAATTTAACCTTTTTAGGTGATGCACCTTTTCGCTCGCACGAAATTAAACGCAAAGAAATGACAAAGTTGACTCACGTGATGTCTTGTGATTGCTATTTAAATAATTTAAATTAAATATCCTGCATTTCATTTGTCTTTAAAACTTTGTCAACTTAGAGAATACTTCCCTCTGAGACAATCTTAAGCCTCTGAGTAATCTTCACACTAATGCAACATTTGGTCCTTGTATCTTTTGACGCAGAGTTAAGCTTTTGATTCAATGCTAGGTTTTGATGCAGTCTAAGACTTAGTAACTTCTTAATTTACTTTTGATGTAGTTTATCACTAATGAGGACAATTATTGTGATAAGTATTAATACGTCTTCTGAATATTTTCTAATCCAACAGAAAAAATAGTTTTTGATTAAATATTGTATGATCCGAATTTTATAATAATAAGTTTCCTTTCAGATTATGAAATAAAAAAAATCGTAACTATAAAATTTTATGTTTTATAATAATTCGTTTACTTTCATTCTCTAAATTCTTTTATTCATTATCGGTTAAAGTTCACTCATTCAGTTTCAATTCATATTTTAAACCTTGAAGAACACTGACATTCTCATTATTTATACTTCTCATACTCATATAATCTTCTAAGAAATCTAATTTAATATTTGTTTTTAAATTTGTGCAATAATTACGTTAATAAAATGAAAAATTCGATCTCGTTTCGGATGATACTCGAAGCTGAAAACTCTAGAGATAATAGTTTTAATCTTAACCACTTGACCAAAACATTAGTCACATTATAATTTTTTTGCTAATTCAATATTAGTTCTCATTATTTATCTATGAATAATTCTTTTTATATCCTCCAATTTGAAATCTCTTCAAGTAGAATAAAAAGAGTACAATTTAAGTACAAACATCTATATTACATGATCATTAAATGGTTACTAACATTTTATAGAAAAATATTAGATTGTAGCACTTATAATTTTTAAATTTACTTATTATTATTGAAAAACATAATACCAATTGAATTTGGATCAATAATATGTGATATCAAGGCCCATTAAAAGCCCAAATAATTGCATCTTAGTTTACAAAACAGAAGTGTGCCTCGGCGCGAAAATGCGCCGATACCCCATCAGCATAACATAGAGCTGAGGCCAAGTCTTACAAACAAATGGCCTTCGGAGTTACCCAGCGCATTTAAGCTGAGGTATCATCCTTAGAACCCACGCCGACACCAGCGCATTTCTTATCTCTCCTCTGTCGTATTAAATGCAATGTTGACTGGCAGAGACGAATCATTTAATGCTCTGACGGCTGACAAGACCCCCAAGCGGCTTGCCACACGTGCACCTCCTGCAGACGGGTCCCACATATCATCATTACATGCAATCCTATAAATAGCAAGATAATCTCCCATTGTAGAGGTAACTATTATTCTAAGAATACACTGAAACCACCCTTCTTAGACACCTAACTCAATCGTCGGAGGGTTTTCGTCGGAAACACTTCCGATCGGAGACTTGTTTTGCAGGGCTGGAGAACACTCGAAGACCGGGAAATCATTCTTGGAGGACATCAAATTAGTGCGGTGAGCATGGAGATAAACCCTGAATGATGACTACTCCCCCAAACAGACTGATGAAATCTCCCCCCCAGGAACTGCCTTACTTCTGGACACTCCGGAGCCCAAAGACAAAGCGGGAATAGCGAAAGTGGTCACCAACGTTCCCCTGACGTAGACAGAGACACCCAGCTCATCACGACCAAGGATAAGCGAGAAAAAGAGAAGGAAAGCGGAAAAGCAAGATATGATGGCCATGCTTATCAAGTAAAACAAACAACAAAATGCGGCTATGGCCCTGATGCAGAGCATGATGAATGAAATCTTGCATTCACGGAAGGACGAGGAAGAAGTGCTTAGAAAACTCTACCAGGAAAGGCGAATAAATGAGTCGGACACGCGACACACACTGCAAAGTTCTCCATCCGCGACTAAGCATGACCGCTCACGATACACATACCGCCGCCCCAGAACGCCGGAGAGGGAAGGAGCTTCAACGACCAAAGAAAAAGCAAAAACCAAGTCTACCAAGCCGGAAGATGAGTTAGAAAGAAGATCTCAGGGCAGGGGAAAAGACTTCGCACTCAAAACACATTCCAAAGAACCCTTGATTAGCGAGGGGAGATCGGTGGAGTCCAGACGCAAGACTCCCCGGAAGCAGCGGTCGGCTCAGGAGGATTTAGAAGCTATTATAACCAAAAGGGTAGGCGAGCTCCTAGCAGAGAGGGGTATGGAAACTGGCATACCCGACATCGCCGAAACAGAGTCACCTTTCAGCGCTCATATCCGCGCAGAAAGATTCTCGAAGGGGTTCAAACAACCTCGCATGCGTGAATATTCTGGGATAGGGGACCTTACAGCACACATTCGCTATTTTCATCAAGTTATGGAGGCGGCTGACTCTACTGATGCCATGTTATGCAAACTATTCCCCACCACCCTCGTGGCGCCCGCAACCCACTGGCTCGAGAGTCTAAAGCCAGGGTCCGTGACGAGCTTTGACATGATGGCTAAAAGCTTCGCCATGTACTTCGTCACGTCCATTCCCCCTAGCCGAACGGTCCAAGATTTGCAAATGGTTTGACAAAAGGCGGATGAATCCCTGGCCGAGTTCGTAGTGAGATTTCAAAAAGTGGCCCTGGAAATTAGGGATTGTAATATAGATATAGCCTCTGATGCAATGGTAAGGAATTGTCGAAGTGTTGACTTGGTGAAAGATATTTCCACCGAGAGACCTACCACGCTGGCTACGCTGACGCAGAAAGCTAGGAAGTGGGTACGATGGGAAACCCACAAACGAAACACGGAATAAATCGAGGCGGCGGCAAGGGAGGAGCCTGCCAAACGGCGAGATTACGGAAGACGAGACTCAGAATGTCGATCGACGTATCGACCGAAATTGGCGAGGCGAGAAGTTGAAGATTCCCTCCTATTCAACGTTAAGAGGAAGGAGGTATCAATGTGGATTGAGAAAAACGGGGAGGATATTTGATATCCCCCTAGAATGAAGCACAAAGGGAAACTGGGAACATACTGCGAGTTCCACAAAAGTGAAGGTTATGACACCGAAGAATGTAGAGAATTGGCTCGGGAGTTGAGCAAGAAAGCCGCCGAGGGCCGACTGAACCATTTTCTCCATCCTCCACCAAGAGGAGAACGACAAGAGGAAGGAGGCAGACATCGTCCAGAGCTAGGCTATCAACCACCTCATTGCGAAACCGAGCGAGGTTATCAACCGCCTCGCTAGGAAGCCGAGCGAGGCTATCAACCACCTCGCCGAGATGAAGATCGAGGTTACCAACCACCTCACCGAACCGATGGAGCGAACCACCAACCGCCTAACCCAAATGCTGAAACGGGCCAACACCAACGTCACAATGCTAAAGACCCTCCACCTAGAGGAGTGATACATGTAATATCCGGATGACCCATCTAGAAAAAAAGAAAAAGGGGAAAAGCGTTTGACTATGATAATAGGGATAGGGGAGGCGGGATATGCTACTCCTTCGCCCAGGAAAGGAAACCTTCACCCCATAACGATGCTTTGGTGATTGAAATGATGGTGGAAGGATACCAAGTGCGCCGCACCCTAGTGGACACAGGCAGCTCGGTCAATGTGATGACTAGAAGGGTATATGAAGCCATGGGAGAAAACCCTAATCATCTCGCTATTCATCAGGCACCGCTAATCGGCCTCGACGAACATGCCGTCCGAGTATGTGGTTCAGCGAACATATCCATTACGTTGGGAGACGGGAATCCCAAGTGGAAGACTCGAGCGAAGTTCTTGATTGTAGATATCCCGTTGGCCTACAACATAATCCTAGGGCGCCCACTCATTATCGGATCCGAAGGAGTCATTAACCTCAGGTACCTCACGCTGCAAATACCCATGCATCAGGGAGTGGCCACCGCCCGAGGAAATCAACAGGCTGCCCAGGAGACGTATTTAATGTCCCTAAAGGCCGAGCCTTTATCAGTAGACGAGCCCGAACGAGAAACATTTGTTGAGCCGGTGGATGTAATGGTAGCAGTCACCTTGGAGGAAGGGAAGGATATTCGCATGTCAGGAGGATCTACGAATAAAACTAGGGAAGAGATCCTGATGGTGTTACAAGAAAAGGTATGGGCTTTTGCATGGGCCCCGACGGACCTTAAAGGCGTCAGCCCTACGGTCGTAGAACACAGACTAAATGTCCTCCCTCAGGCAAGGCCGGTGAAATAAAAGCGGAGAAACCATGCTCTAGAAAGACAGAGAGCGATCGAAGAAGAGATTTCCCGCTTGTTAGAGGCCGGACACATCAAGGTGGTTCGTTACCCGGATTGGATCGCCAACGTGGTATTAGTCAAGAAGCCAAACGGGAAGTTTCGCATGTGTGTGGATTTCACAAACTTGAATAAAGCTTGCCCAAAGGATTGCTACCCCCTCCCCAGTATAGATATGCTAGTAGATGCCACGGCAGGCTAAGCCATTTATTCTATGCTGGATGCCGCCTCGGGATACAATCAAATACCAATGGCCGAAGAAGATAAGGAAAAGACCTCTTTTATCACCCACGAGGGGATATATTGCTACAATGTCATGCCCTTCGGTCTCAAGAAAGCTGGAGCCACATATCAAAGGATGGTTAATGAAATATTTGGTGACATGATAGGAAAGGAGGTAGAGTTGTACGTGGACGACATGATTATCAAGAGTAAAGCCGAGGAAGATCATGTTATCGATATAGCCAAGGTGCTGACTTTGCTGGAAAAGTACGAGTTGAAGCTGAACCCAGAAAAGTGTGCCTTCGGCGTTACGGGAGGGAAATTCTTGGGCTATTTGGTCTCGCAAAGGGGAATAGAGGCCAACCCGGACAAAATAAAAGCGGTACTCCAGCTACAAGAACCCCGAAACATCAAGGATGTCCAGCGCCTCAATGGCAAACTCAATGCTTTAGGCCTCTTCATTTCCTGCGCGGTACGACGATGCATCCCATTTTACAAAGCCTTAAAAGAGAAGAAGTTCGTATGGGGGGAGGACTGCCGCCGCCTTAGTTGAGATCAAAACATTTTTTATCTCTCTGCCGTTGCTAAGTCACCCTATAGCTGGCGCACCGCTGTACCTCTACCTTAGCACCTCGGAAGAAGCATTAGGAATGGTACTCATCAGAGAAGAGGAGGCGAATCAGTCTGTCTATTACGACAGCCGCGTTTTAAATGGCGCCGAAATAAAATATGACCTCATGTAAAAGCAAGCATTCTCCTTGGTAATATCTTCCCAAAAATGGCGCCATTATTTCCAAGCCTACACGATCATAGTGCGAACCGACCTACCACTTAAGAAAGCACTCCAACGCCCGAAACTTCAGGGTGCCTCGCTGAATGGTCCCTCAAACTTGCTGAATTTGACGTCCGCTTTAAACCAAGGATGACAATGAAGACGCAAGTGTTAGCAGACTTAGTACAAGAAGCCGCGGAAGGAGCTACTAGAGGCGGCATGGCATATGTTTATAGATGGCAGTTCAAACAGTACAGCATCAGGCATTGGAATATACATCCAATGCCCGAAGGGGATATTGATTGGGCAGGCAGCCAGGCTTGAATTCAGAGCCTTTAACAACGCCACGGAGTACGAAGCGCTGATATTCGATTTGGAGATCATTAAAGCTATTAAACCGGACAAAGTCAGAATATTCAATGACTCTAGACTTGTGGTCAAACAATTCGACGGGGAATATAAAGCTAAGAATGGCTCCATGCGACTATATCTGAACCGAATCACCACCCTTATCAAAGATATCAGAATGGAGGGCACTGAAATGTCCATTGAGCAGATTCCCAGAGCGCTGAATGCCGAGGCTGATAGATTGTCAAAGGGGGCCTCAAGCGAAGAGCAGGAAATCTTACTCCCCTGTATCCCTTTGCGGATAAATACCCCCAGCGTGCCGATAGCTGAGGTACTACAAACGGAGGTGAAGGATGAGTGGTTTACCCCCATCAGCAAGTACTTGGAATTCAACGAGCTACCAACAGACGCAGGCGTAGCTCAAAAAATAGTGAAAAAATCTTTTCGCTATGCAATCATTGGCGGACAGCTGTACCGAAAATCAATAAGTCATCCATGGCTGAAGTGTGTTGACTAAGTCAATGCCGATTATATATTACGTGAAATTCACAAGGGCCTCTGTGGTGCGCACGAGAAGAAGGATGCAATGGTTCGAAAGGCGAAGCTACAAGGCTTCTATTGGCTAACTATGGAGATGGAAGCTAAGAGAATAATCCAATCTTGCAAAGCTTGCCAGGCCTTCGCCAAGACGTCATTGGCACCAACTAGGCCGAGGGCCATAATACAAGCTGCATGGCCCTTCGCCCTCTGGGGAGTGGATTTAGTAAGCCCTTACCAAGAGCGAAATAACAGAAGCACTGGATTATCGTGGCAGTTGATCACTTCACCAAGTGGGTAGAGGCCGAGCCCTTTCAGCCATCACACCAAAGCAAGTCACTTCCTTCTTTACCAAAAACATTATGTCGCACTTCGGCATCCCTCATACAATCATAGCAGACAACGGGATGCAATTCAACTGTCATGCTTTTAAATGTTTTTGTCATCGACTAAAAATATGACTCCGCTTCTCCAATGTCTCCCATCCTCAAACAAATGGCATGACAGAGGTGACCAATTAAACCATCTTGGAAGGAATCAAAACAAGAGTTCAAGAACATGGTTCGGCGTGGCTTGAGGAACTGAACAACGTCCTTTGGTCCTACAGAACCACACCCCGAACGGTGACAGGGGAGACGCCCTTCCTTCTCACTTATGGGATGGAGGAGGTAGTTCCGATTGACATCGGCTCACCCAGTGCAAGGGTGGCAAACTACATTGAAGGAGCTTCAAACGATGATTTGTTGCGGAATAATTTAGATTCGTTGGAGGAGAAGCGGGAACAGGCTCTCATACGTATGACGGAATACAAAATCCACAATAAAAAGATCAAACCTCGAACCTTCCAAGAGGGAGAGCTAGTCCTCCGAAATACAAAGGACTCACAAGCTAGGGAAGGGCGAGGGAAGCTCGGTATTAAATGGGAAGGTCCGTTCATAGTAACAAAACGAATAGGAAGTAGCGCCTACAAGTTGTCCACTATTCGGAGAAAAATTCTGCCTCGCATATGGAATGCGGCTTCCCTTCGAAAGTTTTACCCAGGAGCATGACGGATGACGTTTTGTATGTTTATTTCATGGATGACGTTTTGTACATTTATTTCATGAAATTATGTTTTATAGTGCAAACACAGCTTTCTATAAAGTTCTTCCATTCGAATAAACAGTGGACCACGAAGATAGCTAGCAGGGTCAGATCAACGAGATCCCCTCGGTGCTCCTATGCTTTGAAATTAAAGCAAGACAGCCCGCAGGGTCAGATCAACGGGATCCCCTCGGCGCTCCCACGCTTTGAAATTAAAGCAAGCAAGACAGCCCGCAAGGTCATATTAACGAGATCCCCTCGGAGCTCCCACGCTTTGAAATTAAAGCAAGACAGCCCGTAGGGTCAGATCAATTAGATCCCCTCGGCGCTCCCACGCTTTGAAATTAAAGCAAGACAGCCCGCAGGGTTAGATCAACGAGATCCCCTCGGCGCTCCCATGCTTTGAAATTAAAGCAAGCAAGACAGCCCGCAAGGTCAGATCAACGAGATCCCCTCAGGGCTCCCAAGTTTTGAATTTAAAGCAAGCAAGACAGCCCGCAAGGTCAGATCAACGAGATCCCCTCGGTGCTATCACTGTTTCAAATTAAGGTAAAGTTAAAATAGCCCACAGTCAGACCAACGAGATCCCTTTAGCATTAACACGCTTTGTAATCAAAACTAAAACCCATGGGATGGATCAACGAGATCCCAGTGGTGAAGCTATAAACCAGTCAAATAGCATGCAAGATAAATTAAGATGCAAAACAGATATTCCAGAATATAGCATGTAAAGATGGGAAATTTCGTTATCTTGACAACTAAGCAGAGTAAAAAAAACCATGAGCAAGAAAAAACTCAGCAACAAACTACTAGCTCAGAGATAAACATAACATATGGGCATAAAAAGGTTTTTCATTCACCAAGGGGTCGAGTTCACAAAAGCCGAACTGAATGGCTACAAAACTTCAAAACTTTTGAACAAAAAATAACAAAATAAACAAGGAAGCAAGATGGAGGCTGTAATGATTGAACTTCCTCCTCCTCCGTCACCACCGAAGAGACATTCGAATAAGAAGGCTCCAGCGTGGGAGGCCCAAATACGCGTTCGTCTTCCTCCCAACGGCCGAGGGGTTCATCAGGCGGGGCCAATTGGGTAAAATCGTCGATGTCGGCCTCAGGAAATTTAGGACGAACAGCGTGAAGGAAAGCGGTTCGGTAGCTGAGGTGATCCTCCCACCAATCTTCGCGAGTATGCTTCACCTTAAGCTTGTACTTCGCCTTATGACGATCTTGCTTATACTGGAGATCTCACAAGGCTGCGATTTTATCTTCAGCAATGGTCCTCCAATACCCCAGCCCCTTCTTAGCGTCCTCCAAATTTTTAGCCACTTGGTCTCTCCCTTCCTTCTCCTCCTCTATCAGCGCCTTGAACCTTTTCTCCTCCGCTTCAGCGGCTGACTTGACCTTAGTAAGCGCTCTACCTCATGCTTCTCCTCCAATGCCCACATTGTGCTCACCAGATCCTTCCTCTTCCCCTCGGAGTACTCCAAATCCTTAAGCACTTGGGCCAACTCCGCAGCTTGTTTCTTGCCCATCTCCCCTAACATCCGGGCAGTCTCCTCCAACTCAGTGAAAGTTTGGCGCTTCAGCTAAGCCTCCTTCAGCCGCTTGGTACTACCTTGGGAAGCAGTGTAGGCAGTCTCTAATTGGCACCGTACCTCAGTTAGCGCCTTCGCCACCCGATGAGCAGCAGAAAACGCCTTCAAACCAAGAGTGACCACACATTACATATCCACAAACAAACACGAATATTACACAATAGAAATACTTACAAGCAAGGCTTGCTGCTCCCATAGGCCCCCAACTCGGCGGGATCCAAAACACCGAAGCGAGCATCCTCGCTAGGAAGCTCAGTGAAGTACCCCAGTTCACTCAACACCTCTGCCTTGATCAGAGGCACATCCTCCCCATGAACCTTTCGCCACAACTACAACATACCCAGGTGAACTTTAACGACCGATACAAGTAAACAAACAAATAGAAAAGGAAGATCGGCTAATGAACTTAGCAAGGGAGGATCGTATTTGGCCCATTGGACCTGCTCCTCCTCTGTCAGCGGAGCTTTCCCCTTGGAGGGTTTCCCTCCAACCTCACCATCATTACGAGGCCGCTTCTGCCCCCTCTCCCTAATCTCCACGCCCCTTGCAGCAGCAGCGGGAGCCTTTCCCCTAGCATGGGGCTCCTCAGCGCTAGGCACTGCCACCATGGCTCTGGGCGGGGTAGTATCAATGATAACTATATCCCCCTCATCCTTGACGGTTGCCTGTTATGCTGCAAGAGGATCTACGCTACCTTGTTCGAGTAGCTGCTGAGCCCAGCTCTCAGCAGCAACCTCCACTGTTGATATCACCTCCATCACCGCAGGTGTAGGAATAGTAGCCGCAGCCGGTGAGATAACCTCAGCTGCCTGCGTCCTCGCTGTTGCCACTGCAGGAATAATTTTTGGTTTTCACTTAATACGAGCCATTCTTACAAATAACAAGAAAAGCAATGATCAGTTTTTTGAAGTCTCACCACTCTCGGCAGTCAAATCGGTAAACACAATGGCCCATTGATCCATCCAGCAAAAAAGGCCATCGGGTTGACCAAGCAAGTACTCCGCCACGCGCCAGTGGATGCCCGGCCGAATTTGGTGAATAATTTCAGCCTCTCGGTGCTGCGACGTAGTCAAATCCTTTGCTCGGCGCCAACTATGGGGATCCTCAGGGGTGCGATTCCAGCACGAATGGAAGGGAAACTTGCCATCCCTCAAGGGATTCGGTGCCTC
>CATIWQ010158954.1:0-15652 GCA_949673415.1 Euphorbia schlechtendalii
AATTTACCTTGAGGACAAGGCAAAAGTTAAGTGTGGGGGTATGATAAGTGTATAATTACACTTATTATCATATTAATTTTATACACTAAACACTATAGTTTAAGTCATTTTTATACTTCATATAAAAGATTTCATGTGGTATATTGTTGTTTTTGATGCAAATGCAGATACTAGGTAACTCTTGGGAGTAAAATGATCTAAAGTGGAATTTTATGAAAAAAGAGTGAAAAAGGTGCAAAAAGATGATTGGAACATAAAGATTTGGCTTAGGGTCGAAGCTGTCAAGGATCGGTGAAGTTATAAGGAGAATTCTGAAGAAAAATACAATTCATGGTCGAGATAACCATTCACGTTCACGACTTGTATATCGCGGTCGTGACCTGGATGGTTTTCTAGTTTAATCTTCTTAATTAGCAACCGCCAGATAAGGACGGTCAACCGCATTCAACCGCCATCAACTACTAACGAATAGACACCTATCAGAAATTAACCAATCATGAAAATGTGTCTATCCATTGTGGATTATATTGAAGCTTCTCAACCAATCACAATGAAGTAATGCAATCATTCACCAATGGACATGACTGTTCGTATGGATAAACGCAACCCTTCGAACTCTATAAATAGGGCACCAAACCTTACAATTTCGTGAAGTCAACTAGAGGGAAAATATTAGAGTGCATGAGAGAGATATAGTGTGTGTATAGATAGAGAATTTGCTACGTTCATAAGTGTTAGCGAGAAAATGTATAAGTGATTCGAATCCTTGTTTCAATCACTAGATTTCTCTATATTCTCGAGCGATTGTTGTATAAGTGTACTTGCAAATCACTTATCAATAAAAGTTTTCATTCTTCAATATTCGTTTGTTCGATATTTGCAAAGAATAGCATCCTAGTGGAGATTCTGTACTGGCCGAGACCGAATTCAAAGCAGACGTAAGAATTGCGAGAATTGACGACTCTCGTTAAAGAGTGGATAAGATTTTATCAACTTTAGCTTTCACTTGCATACCTTACAACTTTGCTTTACTTTCTACTTATACTTTCTATTTCCAAGTTTATGATATGTCTATGTGTCATAATGCGTATTTCGTGTTAAGTCTTTTCTATTAATCAAGTTATATGCGTTAGAGTTAATTTTAAGAGTAATTTCAGGGTTAACAATATCATGTATAATCACTGGATAGCGCTGTTTAGTGAACCAACATTTCTGGAATGGTAACTTGCTAAATGTGGCTATGTGAGAGCGACCCGTACTAAGCATAGTATTGACGTTGTCCAGGTTTATATAATTGTCTTAATTCGTTTGCACTAGGTTTAGAAAAGTTATATCATGTGTTGCTCTGTGGTGAATAATTGAACATCTGGGTGTTTTGAACCGGTCTGTTAGATTAGTCTAGTGAATCGTAACATCTTTGTTGAACCCGCATGTTTTCTCTGCTAAACTTATTTCATAGGGTAAATCTATATATTTAGAATCTCTTGTCTTCCATGCATATATCTATCCATTCTTCATTCTAATCCTCCCAACTAAAATCCAAAAATATTTTATTTTCTTTATTCTGTCTTCCTTATTGATCTTTAGACTTGGCTCCTTCCCTGTTGGTTCGATATCTTTTAAAACTACATCATAACTGTATACTTGTAGTTATCATCATTTTTCTATTTGATAAGAGGTACTGACAACACCTATACGTTATGTGAACAACTTTTTGGCACCATTAATATATAGCCAAATCTTGCGAACAAATTATAAAACTTATCAATAAAAAAGTGGAGAACACATGCCCGGGGTAGACAGACAGATCGCAGAGCACCATATCCCAACTGACCCTCGGATCAAACCAGTTAAGTACAAGCTAGGTCGCTTAAAACCTGAATTGGGCGGAAAAATTCAAGGCAGTACTAGCCAAGCAAATCAAGGCTAAATTCTTAGAAGTGGTCGAATACCAACATGGTTAACCAACATCGTCCCAGTGACAAAGAAAGATGGCAAGGTTAGAGTCTACCTAGATTTTAGGGACCTAAATAAAGCATCCCCAAAGGATGATTTCCCCCTACCCTGCATAGATGTCTTGGTCTACAGCGCCACTAGGGCAGCCATGTACTCCTTAATGGCTGGTTTCTCAGGAAACAATCAGATCTTAATGGCCATTACCAATAAAATCAAAATGACTGATAAGTATATAATTACACTTATTATCATGATATTTTTAATCATAAAACAATATGGTTTAAAGTCATTTTATACTTCATATAAAAGATTTCACATGGTATGTAGTTGTTTTTTATGCAAGTGCAAAAACTAGGTGAATCTTGGGAGTAAAATGATCAAAGATGGAATTCTATGTAAAAAGAGTGAAAAAGTTGCAAAAAGATGAGTGGAACACAAGGATTTGGCTTAGGATCGAAGTTGTCAAAGATCGGTAATGTTGCAAAGAAGAATCATGAAGAAAAGCACATGTCACGATCGTGATACCCATTCATGGTCGTGACTTATCATTCTTCACAAGTAGAAAGTTACAAACTAATGTTCACAATCGTGACATATATATCGCGCTCGCAACTTGTGATGATTTTTGGTTAACTCTTCTCAACTACCAACCGCCGGATAAAAATGATCAACTGCCAGCAACTATCAGACGAAAAGACACCTTTTGGAAGTAATCCAATCATAAAAAGATGCCTATCCATTGAAAATGAGGATGAAACTTTGCATCCAATCACAATGAAGTGATGCAACTCTTCACCAATGGACACGACTCTTCGTTTGGATAGATACAACCCTTCGCACTCTATAAATAGAGTCCCAAACCAAGCAATTTCATGCATGGTAGATAGGGTGACATAGTTTATGCATATGAAGAATGCGTGTATGCATAGATAGAGAGTGAAAATTGTATAGATTTTGCTAGTTCAAAGTGTTAGCGAGAAAAAAGTATAAGTGATTCAATTCTTGTTTTGATCACTAAATTTCTCCACATATTCGAGCGACTGTTGCATGAGTGTAATTACAAATCACTTATCAATAAAAGTTTCTATTCTTCAACATTCATTTGCTTGATATTCACAAAGAATAGCATCCTAGTGGAGGTTTTGTACGAGTCGAAACCGAATTTCAAAGTAGACTTAGGAATTGCGGGAATTGACGACTCCCATTTAAAGAGTGGATACAGTTTGATCAACTTTAACTTTCACTTGCATACCTTACAACATTACTTTGTTTTCTACATATACTTTCTATTTTGAATTTTATGATATGTTTATGTTTCATAATGAGTATTTCGTCTTACGTCATTTATATTAATCAAGTTATATGCTTTCGAGTTAACTTTAAGAGTGATTTCGAGGTTAACAGGATTGTGTATAATCATTGGATCTATGATTATAACGCTGTTTAGGGAGCCAACATTTTTAGAGTGGTAGCTTGCTAAATATAGCTATGTGAGAGTGACCCGTACTAAGCATAGTATTATTGTTATCCAGGTTCTTATAAGTGTCATAATTCGTTTACCCTAGATTTAGAAAAGTCATTTCATGAATTGCTTTGTGGTGAATTATTGAATATTTGGGCTTCTAGAACCTTGATTGTTAAAGTTATCTAGTGTACGAAATATTCTTGATGATTTTTCATGTTTTCTCTACTATACTTGTTATTAGGGAATTTCTATATAGTTTTCATCTTCTCTAACCTGTTCATGCATCTGTCTATTTATCAATCTATCATCCAAACCCTAAACTTATGTTATTTTCTTTTATTCCGTAACTTTAGTTGGTCCTTAGAACCGAATTCCTTCCCTGTGGGATCGATATCTTTTAAAACTACTTCGCAACTGTATACTTGCAGTGATCAACATTTTTTATTTGATAACTGGTACTAACAACACCTTTTCATATTAAGAACTTTTATATTATCAGTAGAAAAGTGGGGAACAAGTTTTTGGCACTGTTACCGTGGATAAACCTTTCGGAATGAGTGTAGCCAAAATCTTACGATCAGGGATGATTGAGTGCTCATCAAATTCAAGGATCTTAGCCTACTTCTTGGTGGACAAGTCCATCAATTCTTGTGATAATAACACTTGGCTTACTACACCATCTAACTCAACATCAATTTGGAGAGATGGGAATTTCTTCATTGCAAGCTCCCTAATCTGATAAGAGATGGTTGAATAAGCTAAATCCTCTTGGATTGGCTTGCTGCTAGATGGAGTTACTTCCTCAACTATAAAATTTACCCTAGCAACTTCATCATTTGTTATTCCTTACTGAGAGTAGTACTTAGCATTCGGGACTTCACTAATCAGAGGGATTAGAGGGGCTAAGGATGGTTGTGAAGAAAAGTTAGGTGTTGAAGAAGTGTTTGGGGGGAATTTTGAATGTTTGGATAGATGGATTTGAAGAAGTAGATGTTGGTTTAGATTTTATAGACTAAGGAATGAGAGATGTTTGAGTTTGGGGAGGGTGAAAAAGGGTTGATCTTTTCTTGGGAAGAAGTTGGAGAAGAGATATGAATAGGGGTATTTACAAGAGAGTTTATAGTAGAAGTATTGACAGGAGAAGAAGGAATTTGAGGATTTACAACGAAAATGGGTTCAAGATTTACAAAAGAATTTGTGGAAGGATTTTTAAGTACCTATTGGTTGGCTGATTAACCCAAGGATGGGTAAGCCTCAGGTAACTCAGACTGAGTAGATGGTAACTTAGTTTGTTGAGTGAGATTAGTGGCTTAAATGTTCTCCCCAAGAAGAGCATATTCAACCTGGTTGATGAGCTCCATGTCATCATCATCCTCATTGCTCATAATTTTCACGACCCTTCTTGGCCTGATTTTGGCAATCATTTTCTTTTGCAATTCCTTTATTTTGGAGATAACTTTCTCCACTTCAGTAATGCTAAAACTGATAGTGTCTTTATCCTCTTTGGCTTTCTTTAAGTTCTATTGAGCTTCTACTTCCCTTGCCTCCTCAAACTTCCTCGCTCTTAACTCTTCTCCAAGCTCTCTGGTAGACATGGCCTGAAATTTTTCAACAAATTCTAGAGGAGGTGGAGGTAAGGATAACTTTATTACTACAGCCTCTTCTTCCTCTTATCTTAACTTGTTCTCAGTTTCCCTCTGAGTCCAATTTTTCAGATTCAGCTTCTTCTTGGTCTGTTTTTGGGTTTGGGTAGTTGTAGCTCTTATCCTTCCTTATATTGGACTAGCCCTTGGTCTTTGAGCCATCGCTTTTGCTCTTAAATAGGTAGGAGTAGAAGCGATTATGGTTTGCACAAGCTAAGCTGATAGAGGCACTTTATAAATTATCCCTTCGCTTGACACATCATAGTTCACCATGAATTCATCCTCATCCTCCTTGATAATGTTCATAGGAAACATAGTGGTACCACCATCACCTTCTTCAGCTTGACATCTTGAGCTTTGGTGGACCTTGTGTGGACTTGATTGAACTTTAACTTCTTGAAGTGTTGAAAATTCAGGGTCTTCTTTAGTGGAACATTGGTTTCTCCACTTTCTCCCAACAGCTGGAGATATCCATCCTCACAGTCTTTGTAATCATAGTTATTAAGTAACCATGATGAAAAAGGGTGATTACCTTAGTGAGATGATGAAGAATCATCACAGGCTAGTTGAACTACTTCCCCTCCACCATATGATACAAAATACACCACTCAAAGTTAGAACAGTTCCTGAGTGATCCCGTCATGGGCTTCAAAATCTTGATCAATAGCTCATGGCAAGCTCTCACCTCCCATGCCATCCCAGATGTTGAAATTTCTCAAAAGCCATAATCCTTTGGTAGTTCCCAATCTTTTGGAATAGCTACAGATTCTTCATCTCCATTCATCCTAAGCATAGTTCCCTTCAAAGGCATGTACAAAATGCTAGCCAATAGCTTCGTAGACATCAGATAAGACGTTTTCTCAATCTCTATCATAAGGAAGTCTGGGAAACCCTCAATGAGGTAGAGGTTAGAGTAAAATTTCCTGATCAATTCCTTGATTGCTGGCCCATCAAGAAGAAGTTATTGGCTCAAGTTATGTTGCCTACTCACCTTGTACATTGTTTTTTCTTCAAAAGACCATCATAATCAACCTCGAATACTAGGCCAAAATCCTGATATGCTCCCCAACTAACTTTGATGAATGTTGTTCCATGGGGCAAAACCACTTTCTCTATTGTGCCATCAATGTTGATGAACATATTCCTCTGAGATCAACAATGAAGAATAATTTAATCTTTTTGTTAGGAAGATTCCATTGTAGAAGAAATTGAGAGAAAAAGAATTAGGGTTCTTAGAAAATTGCTTTAAGAGAATTCAAATTCCAAGTAGATTTATCTCTCCATCAAGCTCTCCCTTATATAATATTTTCTCATGCATCAAAACATGTTGCTCTTCCATACGCAAAGATCAAGTTTAACGGTGAGATTAAACAAGAATTTTACTAACTTAGTTAAATGATGTAGTTTTAGTTTTAGACGGTTCCAATTCAAAATGCCCTTTTAATAAAGTAGCTTTTATGATTTTAAGCGGGAAAACCAAACTAACAACGTTATGATAAAAAGTAAACGGGCTTAAACACATGTTACCTCATTCCACTAAGCATAGACTTGATTTAAACACTTAGCTAATTTTCAGGGATTTTCTCAAAGGGTTTGGCATTCCAATTAGCTCTCTGAGAGTGTTGAATTACTTCTTAACTAATAGTTTGGTGAATATATCATCTCGCTGCTCCTCTAAAGGAATATACTCTAGTTTGACATGTCCCCTTAGCACATGATCCCTTATGAAGTGATGTCTAATGTTAACATGCTTCATCCTGCCATGTTGAACTAGATTCTTGGATATATAAATTGCTCTTTTATTATCACACATAACTTCAAGGCATTTTGACTTTATACCATAGTCCTCCAGTTGTTGCTTAATCCATAGCATTTATGCTATGCAACTTCCTGGTGCCATGTACTCAGTTTCTGCAGTACTTAGCACAATAGAAGTTTTCTTCTTACTGTACCATGAGATAAGGAATTCTCCACAGAATTGGCATCCTCTAGTGGTGCTTTTCCTATTGAGCTTGTCTCTTCCATAATTTGCATCTCTGTAACCTCTAGGAATGAAATCCAAGCTATTGTGATACCATAAACTTGCATTAATAGAATCTTGCAAGTACTAGAGAATTCTCATAATAGTTACTAAGTGAGATTCTTTGGGGTTAACTTGATAACACACTCAATATCATACAGAATATTGAACATCAGGCCTACTAGTGGTTAAGTGAAGAAGAGAATAAATTAGACCTTTGTAGAACATACTATTTAGGTTTAACAGCTTCATCCTTACTCAAGATTGTGTTAGTGGACATTGCCTTTAAATGCTCCATATCAAACTTCTTAAGGACTTCTTTGGAATATTTTTCTTGGCTACTGAAGATTTCATCTTCTCATTGCTTGATCTGAAGTCCAAGGAAAAAGTTGAGCTCTCCCATCATTGACATATCAAACTCGCTCTTCATCTGCTTGCTGAACTCCTTGCAAAGCTTCTCATCAGTTGCTCCAAATGTGATTTCATCCACATAGATTTAGATTAGCAATTCATCTTCCTTCCTTCACTTGATAAACAGAGTTGAACCTACTTTACCTCTTTCATAGTCTTTGCTGAGTAGGAAGTTGGTTGGCCTTTCATACCAAGCACGAGGTGCTTGCTTTAATCCATAGAGAGCTTTCTTCAATTAGAAGACATGCTCAAGATTCTTCACATGTTCAAAGCTTGGGGGCTGGCACACATAAACTTCCTGTTGAATGAAGCCATTAAGGAAATCACTGTTGACATCCATTTGAAACAATTTGAAATTCATATGGGATGCAAAAGCACAAAGAATCCTAATTGCTTCAAGATGAGCTACAGGTGCATAGGTCTCATAAAAATCAATCCCTTCTTGCTAGTTGTAGCCTTAAGTAACAAGCTTGGCCTTATTTCTGACAACAACACCATCTTCATCAAGCTTGTTCTTGAAATTCCATTGGACACCAATGATTGATTTCCCTTTGGGCTTAGAAACTAGATCCCAAACTTTATTGCATTTGAAATGACCCAATTCTTCTTGCATCGTAATCATCCTGTTGTCATCTCCTTCTGCATCTTCAAATTTCTTTGGTTCAATCAATGAGATGAAATCTTGATGTCTTGTTATCTTATTGAGCTAACCAAACATCATCACATGATTATGAACATCATCTATAATACTCTCAATTGGGTGATTACGATGAGTTTTAATCTCTCTCGGAAGACATGAATCTACAATAGGAGTCTCTACACTAGGTTGTTGCTGCTAAGGTTGATCTTTTGCTTCATTGAAGTTGATTGTGAGATCTTCATCAACTTTAATTCCTTGATTTTTAGCTCTTGTGCTGGGTTGGGAAGTACAGAGAGGGGCATGCTGAGTTGATAATCTTTTTGGATTACTCCTTCATCTTCATTAGATGGATGTCTATCTGCATTGTTACTTTCATCAAAATCTACATGCATAGGCTCCTCTAATAGACCGAATCTCTTGACATATATTCTATATGTCCTATTATTAGTCGAGTAACCTAGAAAGATTTCTTCATAAGCCTTTGGAACAAACTTACCTAGCTGCTCCTTAGTGTTTAGGATAAAACACTTACAGCCAAATGATTGGAGATAACAAATCTTAGACTTGTGCCCACGCTAAAGCTCATAGGGTGTTTTCTCTAAAATTGGGCAAATTAAAACCTGATTCAAGATATAACAAGCTGTGTTAATAGCTTCTCCCCAAAAGTACTTTGGTAGATTGTTATCACTCAGCATCGATCGAGCCATTTCAACAATGGTTCTATTATTCCTTCCTACAACCCCATTTTGTTGAGGAGTATAAAGAGTTAATAAGTTGTAGTCAAATCCATGCACTGAATAGAAATCTTCGAAATGAAAGTTCTTGAATTCACATATATGATTTCTTTGGATTTTATAGATTATAGTTCCTAGTTCATTCATAATCTCATTATTGCGTTTGATAAAAGACTCAAAGGTTTCATCTTTGTTACTCAGCAAAACTACTAATGTGAATCTCGTGAAGTCATCAACTACCTCCAAGGAAAATCTTTTTCCACCCATGCTCATAGGTTGAATAGGACCAAAAAGATCCAAGTGGAGGAGCTCCAACGGTTTCTTAGTTACTATATTGTAAATTGATCTAAATGACTCTCTAGCTTCCTTACCAAGTTGACAAGCTATGCAAAGTCTATCTTTCTCAAAGTTGATACCGGGTAAAACCACAACTAGTTGCTTTTTGGCCAATTTGGGCAAAATGCTCATATTTAAATGACCTAACCTTCTGTACCAAAGCCACAAATTTTCCTCCTTAGATACGAGACACACATTAGTAGATCCAGGGGATAAATCAATCATAAATATATTATTAATTCTATGAGAAAAGAGAATAGTTGAGTTAGTCTTACAGTTAATAACTGAGCAACATCCTGAGTCGAATGTAACCTTCTTACCTTTATCACACAGTTGGGCTATGCTTAGTAAATTGAACTCGAGTCCTTTGACTAGAAACACCTCTTAGATTGAAGAAGAAACACCAACTGTGCCACATCCAAAGATGACACTCCCATTTCTTTTGCACTCGAATGAGATGAACTGGATTTCTTCTCCTATCATATGCCTCGAGCACCCGCTATCCAACTACCACATTCCAGTTTCATCAGTGGATCCCAAGCTAACATGCAATAAAGTTACATTTCTTAGGTACTTTGTTAATAGTGCTTAGGTTACTCCAGTCGTACTCATTATAATAACCATTTTATGCCTACACATTATAGTGGCATGTCCAGCATTACCTTAAAAGCTACACACCACTTTTTGTTTAGGGTAGCTCACTTTCTTCTTTGAAGAGAATTTCTTCCCTTGACTAGAATTCTAAGTTTGGTTACTCAGAGGTTGAATTTTGGTTGGAGGAGGAACACGTTCCTTCTTTAAAGCTGTGATCTTAGTAGTCAACTCACCTAATTTCTTAGTGAGCTTGCTGTTATGACATTCATGACACTCAGCTTTCTCTTGAAGAAAGTGGGTATCAAGAGATAAGGAAGCAAATATGTCTTCCTGATCTTCACTTCTCCTCACTAGCTCTTTGATGTTTTTACCTGACTTATTAGTTAGTTTTATAACATCAAAGAGTACTTGGGAGAACTCTTCAATGGACAAAGGGATTTCAGGATGTACCTTAGTTTGGGGGTTCTTCCCTTTGTTCTGCTCAGCTCCAAAGTCAACAATGGAATGATTGCCCTTTGAGGCAGATGTTGAGCTCTCACCCTTCTCATTCTCAATTGCCATTAAGCACAAGTTGGCAGAGTCGATTACTTCTTCATCAAATGATGAATATTCTTCAGATTTGCTCCATTGGGCAGCAAGTACCTCATTTTTCTGCCCAAACATATTCTTGAATGTGTCCTTCATTGATTTAGGATAAGAAGATTGGATTTTAGCTCAGCTCTACATCGCTGCTGAGTTAGCTTGTTTTTGTTTGGATACTTCCTCTTGCTAAATTTCCCATCCTTCTTCATGAAGCACTTGAATCTCCTTGTGAGAAGTGCCATTTGGTCATCTAAATCATAACTGGTCAATTCTTCAGGTGAGTCATCTTTTAGGATAACGAGTCTACCCTATTTCTCCTTTCCCTTACTCCTTTTAGAGTCATCAATATATTTCCTCAAGGACATCTCCTGAGTTAATAAGGTGCCTATCAGCTCATCATTGCTGTACATCTTCAAATCATGAGCCACCTCAATAGCGCTCTTCCTTGCATCCCACTTAATAGTGAGAACTCTAAGGATCTTCTTCACCATCTCTTCTTTAGCGAATTTCTTGCCTAACCTCTTTAGTTCATTAATGATGTTAATGAACCTGGTATTCATGGATTCAATACCCTCACTCGCGCCCATCTAGAATAGCTCATACTCTCAGAGTATAAGATTGATCTTTGAGTCTTTGAATTTATCTATCCCCTCATAGGCGGTCTCCAGTTTCCTCTAGATCTCTTGCATCATCTCGCATTCAGAGACCTTATTAAACTCTGTAAGATCTAGAACACAATGTAAGTAATTTATGACTATTGCATTATCTTTGAGAAGCCTTAGGTTAGCGTCATCATAATCCTCTAAATCAATTGGAACATGTTCCCCATTCCACACAACTGTGGAAATTCTAGGTCCAAATTTTATTGTTAGCCATGCCTGTATGCTTTAGGATTGAATGAAGTTTTTCATGCAATTTTTTTAAAAACATGTAGTGCTAGCCATCAAATAGTGGAGGCCTAGTTACAAACATTCCTTCTTTAAGGAGTGTTGTCTATCCTGAGCCAGAACTGTAATTATTAAAAGCCATTCAGATCTTTTACTCTTAAACAGTTCATCTAGAAGTTGAACACTTGATTTGATACCACTTGTTGGTTCACTTTAGCTTTAATAATCATGCAGAGGAGGTGAATACAGATATTCTTGGTACTTTATAGATTTAAAAAATTAATCCAAGTTGTTTTGAGATGCGTGCTAAGTGAGCTATGCTAAGTGCACTTTGGTCTAAAAATTATAAACTACTCAGCTTTGCTGACTTAGTTTACCTTCAACCTGTGTTGAGTAATCTTACTTAGCTTAGATTGGTTTTCAAATAAATTATATGAAAGCGAGAAATGATGTATGGAGCAAAACACTTATATAGGCAATATAAAGAGTAAAGGAAAGAGTACACCTCAGATTTATCCTCGTTCACCCCTAGCCTACCTCTAGTCCTAAGATTCCTTTCCGAGCTTTAATCCACTAGTGATTTCTTTACTTTAATAGGTGGAGAATCCTTTACAGTAGGTAGACAACTTAAAGAAAATACCTTACTTTCTTGCTACCACTCAATACTCAATTTTAGGTACCCTTCCTAAAACTAACTCACACAGATTTTAGATTGAAAGATTATCAACGAGAGATTTCAAATTATAAAAAGCGTTGAATCCTTTTACAATGTTAAAGCTTAGATAGACTCTAAGCTTATCTAATTTTTCTCTACAAACAGATGGAAAACTGAGTGTTTGCTTTTGATTTCTTGAAATGGAATTTCTAAACGTTGGGATTGCTTGAAAAATATTTTCAACTCTTAAGAAATTCGAGGTGATTCACCAAGTTTGAACGTCTACTTTAGTCTTCTATATATAGGCATAGATGTTGGAAGTAGCCATTGCAACTTCTCATCTTGACTTGTTATTCAAAATCTCTTCTCTTCAAAGCTTTCAAATTTACTCATTTGAAACAGATTCTAAGATGTTTAGAGACAATGATTTTGAGCATTGAAGTGCGAGATTAATCCATTAATCAATGACACGTCAAAAACTCATTTCTTCAAGAAAATTCATTTGAGAGAGGAGCACACAAGATGCAACGTTGATGCCTGCAATTAGTTGACTTGTTGTTGTTGTAGAGTTTTGCAAGGACACAGAAAACAATGCACGTCAGAAGATGCCTTCAGCGCAATTTACCTGAAAAGCATCAAAGAGAATATTCTATCTTTACAGACTACGTTAAAAGCACAAGTGTTATAATATTTTAAATGTCTCATTTATCTTAGTATTTTAACAAGTAAAATGAAGTCATCTCATGCTCAGTTATATCGCATAAACTATAGAGTACTTAACACACAACTTTTCATACTCTAAGCCATAACTTAATTAAACTCAGTAAAACTCAAAATTTTTCCCTTAAACAAATTCAAGTAGAACTTGCCTAATTAATCGTCTACTTAGTACCTAATTAATTTCACTATCCTAATCAGTTTGTTATTTCTAAAATGTTTAAGTACTATTAACTTAGGTTCAACAAAATCAAACAACACACTATTAGCACAAGCCTCCAAATAACGACGACCTCTAAAAATATAATTGAGAAGGCTCTTTCTAAAATAAGAATAAGCCTTCAAAAGAATTCTCGTAAATGCTAGAGAAACTCATGAAGGATCTTGCAAAAACTTACAAGAAAAAGGAGTCAAAACTTAGAAGGAAGGCTGAGCTAAAGTGAGAAACAAAAGAGGAGGGGGAGACTATATATAAGGGGAAGGGGAGCACAATGCTCCCCTTTCTATCAATGTGGGATGGGGAAAATCACCATCCCATATGTAGGTTGACTGCGTGGAGCTACAAGCTCCACGGGCCAACCCGCATGAACAACCTACATACACGGGCTGTGCGTAGCCC
Source organism: Euphorbia schlechtendalii (assembly GCA_949673415.1). Lineage (NCBI taxonomy): Eukaryota > Viridiplantae > Streptophyta > Magnoliopsida > Malpighiales > Euphorbiaceae > Euphorbia > Euphorbia schlechtendalii. Next base: position 13,260 of record CATIWQ010158954.1, read on the forward strand.
ACAAGGCAAGCACGTATGGACTTATCTTATCCCCAAGCTCACTTGCACGTTGTGCTGGTATGCCTACACTATAAGCCCATATAAGCGCTACCTAGAACTTACGGGCCTGCAGCCCACCAACACATGCTAGCTTGTCCTAGCACATGCCGGTGGCCCATGAGAACTTCTCTGATGCTTGAGAGGCTGCCACATGAACCCCTTGCCATGAACAACCCATGTTATGGGGGCCCACGAAATTCCCTTGCTTCGCATAATATATTTTCCTCAATTACTCCTTCGATTATTATTTAAACCAATTAATTAATTGTCCTTCAAAACTAGCATGGTGGAATTTCAAAACTTAAAATCAACCCTAAAGGATCTCCTAAGCATAGCATGATTGACATAATCTCAATTCAAACATTCCATAGATGCTTTAGGTTTATAAAACTTATTAAAAGAAACCTAGCATCTAAGTTTACATCATTACTAGTTGATGTGTGCCTTCCTTTGGTGTGGTGCAACGATCCCTTAAAACAATTGGACAACAATATGTTAGCATAAGCCTCTAAACAAGGATGACCTATATGACAAGTCTACACGAAGCCCACTGACCAAAACCACACAAAGAGGGAGAACTCATCGGTTAACAAGCAGTTGCTAGACCACTCATAGACAAACTTGAATATATAATTGTGAAGGCTATTTCCCAAATAAGAATAAGCCTTTAAAATAATTCTTGCAAATGCTAGAGAAACTCATGGAGGATCTCACAAAAACTCGTAAGAAAAAGGAGTCAAAACTCAGAAGGAAGATTGAGCTAAAGTGAGAAACAAATTAGGAGGATATATATAAGGGAAAGGGGAGCACAATGCTCCCCTTTTTAGAAATGTGGAGATCCAAGCTCTACGAGGCAACCTGCCCGCACAACTCGCATAATTGGGCTGTGTGCAACCCCACAAGGTAAGCTTATATTAGCTTGCTTTATCCCACAAGCTAGGCCTTACGAGTCCTCCAACAAGTCCACTTACGACTTGTGCTGGTGGGCCTTCACAATAGGGTGAGGCAAATGTTGCCTAGCACTTGTGGGCTTACATCCCACCAGCATGCGCTACCACATGCCGTCAGCGCGCGAGCACTTCTTCGACACTCATGAGGCTGCCACGTAGACTCTTTATCTTAAACAATCCGTGTGCTCGGGGCTCACTTGAAATGGGAAAAATTCCCCTTGCTCTGCACAATATATTTTCCTCAATTCCTCCTTTAACTATTATTTAGTCTGAGTAATTAATTGTCCATCCAAAATGAGTTTTGACTCTCCCTTTTATTCTTGGGATAGACCTTGCCTATAAGTTCTTTATTTAGTCTGAAGAAGGCCCAATGCATGTGACTTGATAGGATCTCAAAGTAAGAGATACTAAAGGTTAACCTAAACTTGGCTTCCTATCAGGGAATTTTTAAGCTCAGTTCTAGATCAATATGGAACCGATAACTCTAGATGATGAAATGGGCTTTCTAGAAAAGACGTATAATACCCTAATACTTAGAATGTAATGTGCTTGTGACTTGATCCAGTTTGCAATAGTAACCAATACAATACACTTGTACCATCAGGTTAAGTACCATCTAGTTTATTGAGCTCGGATTAAGTGTTAGCTCATGTAATAGCCGTAGCTAACCTAGAATTAGGCTTGTTCGCGAAGAACACCACTCGCCTTTATGTACTAAGATTGACTAGAACCCCTTCTATCAATCTCATTCTCTGATTAGAGGTTTATGAGTGTGTCACTTAAATAAGAGGCCTTAAGGTATAACTCTAATTATATTACTATATTAGGAGTGATGGATCCCATCTTGAATACCCAACTTACCAACGAATGATCATCACTATGCCCGTAATCACCCGTATATCCTAATTACCAGGGTATGAAAAGTATGACCCAAATTATAGCAACTCCCTCACAAGGTAACCAGTATCTCAAGTTTGAGGATACTAGCAATACTATTGCAATAAGACATGACACTAACACATGGATATAGTTATTTCCGATTGCCAGTCTTATAGCGATCTTTAATGTATCACCCAAATACATTCATATGTTAACTCAAGGTACCACCTTTAGCTCGTGAGATAGGCAGCTTAGATTCAATCAAAGGGGTAAGCCTACAAATGCTAGTTTGTAGGCTTCATTGATGTCCAGTCTCAATTAAACAATGAATAGGGATATTCAGACATTTCATAGTAACATGTGTGTGTAGTTCTCACTCCACATAGCTCCCACTATGTCCTTGCACTTTTACGCTATGAATTAATCACAAACTTTGTTTTTATCAATGCACACATACATATCCAAATATATATATAATACCATCGAGATACAAATAAAGAAAGCACTGATAATTAACAAAAAGCC
>CATIWQ010158976.1:0-10482 GCA_949673415.1 Euphorbia schlechtendalii
AGTCAAATCATTTGAAACATTTATACCCCTGTTAAGTTCATCAATGAATTGTCATTTTTGCTGAATCTTTATGCATATGCTTATCTTGATTGCTTGCATGCCAATGGTAGAATGTCACAAGTAAACATCAAAACAAAAAAAGGAAAATAAAGAAAAAATGAGTCTGCTGGATTGAAAACCTGAAAGGGCGGTCCAGGTAAAAATTAAGAAGAGGTTCGATAGATTGAAAACCCGCGAGGGCGATCTATGCAAAACTTAGAACCAAAGAAATATCAAATTCATCATCTCCTCCTCGGAACGGTACGAGGCATCATATACCTTCAACACTTCAGGTAAAATGGCATCCAAGCGATCATCGCCAACATAATGCGGGATCAACGATTCATCTAGACTTTCCTCAAATCACATCCAAGCTATGAACTTGAACCTAATTCAATGAACCCATAGTCGTCGCTTTGAGGAAGTCATCAATGGAATCCCCAACAAGATAAACCCTAGGGGTAACCATACACCAGCACAAGAGAAGGCTCCTCAATGGATGAAGCCCACGACGCCTACAACAGACGAACATACATCATATGATAAATATTGTTCATGCATAAAAACATGCATATATTACATTCTCATCATGATATTTACAGGTAAAAACGATGCCAAATCGGGGCAATACCGTCCCAATATACAAGAACCTCCATCTCCACATAAGGAACCTACAAACAAGATAATGGCTCACTCAAGCCTAAAAGTCAACATTGCAACATCATGAAAGCCTCGTAAAACAACAGAGCAATTTCCGGGACATCCCCGAATTTCCATTAAACTTATTTATTCCTCATGTCTTAATTTTTGATTGAAGGGGCAAAAATTTTTTCTTCACATAAACTCAATCAAATAATTAAAACATTCATCATAAAATGTACTAACATTATCTTTTTTCTGATTTGTTACAGGAAATAAGTATCCTATTAAGGAAATTCAAAATATAACAAAAGAAGGAAACAGTTATCTCGATGGCTGAAGAAAGAAACAATCTCATTTATCAACCGGAGAATGAAATGGTTGCCGACTACAACAGGGACGCCGTAGAAAGAAATGGTCGACCCACCCACAAGGGGTATCAAATACCTAAGGGATTCTGAAGAAGGAGACGGATAACCCTATGAAGACATAGCCCTAGAAAGGAAGGCCTGTGTCATCACCAATTGGGAATAAGAAGTCACCAGCCGCACCAGTCAGGTATATTCTCAATCCCTCCGCTCTTTTAATGTGATAATACTGGTTATACAACCAGCAATTATCACACGAGGGGCAGCTGTGAGCACGGGATTTTGTACCAGCTCACACGTTCAATGATGATGGCTTTTCGGGGTATTTATCCTCGAATCACATGATTTTTGACCGTCCGACGATCTTTAAATGAGAGTTTTCATCATCTCTGAATTTAAAAGGACTTTAGTTCAGAAAATTAATTAAAGAATATAAAAATACACAGAAATTCAAAAAATGCAGCCGAAAATCGAATCCGGGGTCTCGCCAGAAAGCCTGGCGAACCTCTCCAAACCCTGGAGAAGCTCGCCACGTACCTGGCGAACCTCGCCAGCGGCCTGGCGTGGTACGCTAGGTGTCTGGCAAACCTCGCCAGACTCTAGCGAGGCTTGCAGGAACCTGGTGGACCTCGCCAGACCCTTTGGCAAGGCTCGCCAAACTGTCTGGCGAGGCACCTCGCCAATTTGATGAGGCTCGCCAAACTGTCTGGCGAGCTCGCTAGCCAATTTGGTGAGGCAGCCTCGCCAAAGAGGCTAGCGAGCTCGCCAACGAGTTTGGTGAGGTTGCCAAACTCTTTGGCGACCCCGCCAAACTTTTTTGCATTTTTTGGATTTTCCGGGTTTATTCTATAAATAGTCGGGCATTTTTGGATTGAAGGGGGTTCGAAAATTCAGAGAAAAATTCTCTCTTTCATATAAAAAAATACAAACAATAATTTCTTTTCTTCTAATTTTTTTCTCGGATCCAAAACACATTTGGATCCCAAATCTCTTCATCTTTTAATCAAATTTCTTCATCTATTTCTTCAAATATCCTCAGATATTCTTGGGTTTAAAAACATATTTAGAACCTGAGTTTGATTATCTTTTTGGATAAATAAACACTTATTTTTTCACATTAAACGGCAATTAACTACAAAAACGAACGAGGAACACTCCCGGGGATCGAACGGATACGCCGAAGTGGATTCATACTGCAAGGGTAAGCCTCTGAGTTCCTAGAACTGCGAATTCCATGCTCATCTTCTACCTTCATCTTTTTTCTGATTTTATTTGTGGACCTATGAATTATTTTTATTCCTTATTATTGTAAATTGTGTTGTAATCTCTCCTTCATCTTTATTTCTTTCTTTATTTTTTATTTTTATGTTAGAATACCCCAACGAAGGGAATTAAAATTATTCTCGGATAACAGACCTCACCTTATGCCATTTGATCATTTTCACTAATAAAATTGATCAACATACGTGTAAATAAAAATGAACTATTTTTATTTAAAATAACAGCTTAAAATCGTCGATGTTTTAATTAGGCCACACGGGCCTCGCTAAAATCAAATCGAACATATGTGTCATATTTCATGCTAACCTTTGTGGATGCAGGTTAGATGTATGCCTAGGATTTACTTTCCTTCGGGTATTGCATATATTTTTACGGAAAATGTAAATAATAGGGTAGCGGGTGGTTGCATCCCCCGATTTTTGAAAGCGTTGTAATTTTTATTTTTCGCATTTATTTTCCGCATTTACTTATTGCTTATGGATGATTTATTATTTCGCATTGTGGATGGTTTATTATTTTGCAATACGTGAATCATGCGTATAAAGTCTAAAAACTACCTAAGTGCGAATTTGCATAACTAAGAAAATACGATTTTCTGTAGATGTAATATAATGTGATCACATAAGAAATAAGTAACTTATCCCGGACCCGAATCTCTGTGTCTTAGTGGGCCGTCCCCCGGATGTTAAGCCTCACAGGACTCTAATTCTTGGAAAAAGCTAATCTAGGTGGCAACTCCACACTAAGAGATGACGGATTCGGGTTCGAACCGATCTAAAACGTTTTCGCCCTTTCTCTTTCAACTTTTTTCCCGGGCCCCCGACCCAGTGCTTTTCTTTTTCAAACACACCGGTGGACCGCGCCTCTCATTCCGCGCGCCCTCGGCCCACCGCTCCGTGTCGCCCGCTTACACATGCATTTAATAACAAAGCTAAAACAGATTCTAACAAGCTAAAACTAGTTAGATACCAGTTAGATACCAGATTCTAACAAAATGCAAGCTAAAACAGAATCTAACAAGATATATAAAATTGCAAGCTAAAATACCAGTTACCTACCAATTTCTAACACGATGTAGAAAACTACATAGTAAATACTAGCTTGATACCGGTTACCTACCAGATTCTAATAAGATGTAGAAAATTACAAGCTAACACCAGTTAGATACCAGATTCTAACAAGATGTAAAATTATAAGTAAATACTAGTTAGATACCAAATTTCTAACAAGATTTAGAAAACTACAAGTAAATACTAGTTAAATACCAGTTAGATACCAAATTTCTAACAAGATTTAGAAAACTACAAGAAAATACTAGTTAGATACCATATTTTAACAAAATGCAAGCTAAAACAGAATCTAACAAGATGCATAAATTACAAGCTAACAATACCAGTTAGATATCAATTACCCACCATTTTCTAACAAGATGTAGAAAACTACAAGCAAATACTAGTTAGATACCAGTTAGATACTAATTACTTACCAGTATCTAACAAGATGCAGAAAATTACAAGTTAAATACTAGTTAGATATCAGTTAGATACAAGATTCTAACAAAATGCAAAAACTACAAGCTAATACCACTTAAATACTAGTTACCTACCAGATTCTCACAATATGCAGAAAATTACAAGCCAATAACAGTTACCTACCAGATCTGCACATTTGGTAGGAATCTAGTATAATGCTGGTGTTCAGCATTAACTGTTGCTATTCTTAATTTTATGATATGGTTCCAAAACAAGATAATTACTAGACAGATACCAGATATCTACCAGATAGATACAGAAATTCACTAAAGACATAGAAAAAACCAAATCATTACCAGATATACAAAAATAGTTGGAATGATCAAATTTCAAACCAAAAAATAAACAATTACAGTTTCAAAAATGAAAAAAATACCTCAAGTTTAGGTGCTTCAACTGTTTCTTTTGAAGGACTCTCTTTCGAAGCGCTTGAAGCAGACTTCATAGAAGGTTTTGTTACCTTCCTGACCTTCTTATGAACAACCAGCCTCTTGTTTTGAGAAGAAGTGTAGGTGCCATAACTATCGGAAAAAGGAACAAAAAATGGAGAAAAAATGAATGACTGTGGTGAAAAATCGATTAGGAGAAGATTTAATGGATTAAACAACAAACCGTAACACAGATAATGAAGAACGAGTTGTTGAGAAGCAGTTAAAGCTTGAAATCGTATTTGTAAAGAACTGAAATCTGAGAAATTGCAAGAACGAACACTTTGAAGAGAAGCGGTTGAGAAATTGTGAGAGGATGTTAAATGATAAAACTCAAAGAACGTATAGAAGATATAAGGAAGAAAGGAACATACAAAAAGTAATTAATGAAAAGTTTTGACCCATTTAAGTTAAAGGTCAAAACTTAGGACGAAATAGTTTTGGAAAAAGAGGTCATAATTGAAAAATTCTTTCTTTTATATCTTTTAGCACGACGTATGTCATATCTAATTACAACTTATAATTTCATTTTCATTTTTCATTTCAATTCTTTTAATTTATTTGTGTTCTTAAATTCAATTGACGTATGAGATGTTTGAATTTTATGTAAGAGGCTTCTTACTTTTCTATCAAATCTTCGTTACCCATTGTTTGTGTGATGGATTTGAAGTAGATAAAATGTTTTATTGATCTTGATGAAATGCTTAAAATGACAATTTTTCTGCTTCGGAAGTAGTATATAAGTTAGGTGACAAAGTTATATTGTCTTTTTTTTATTTAATTATTATGTTTTAGCTGACAAGTTTTCCTGTTTTCTGATGGAATGTTATTATGTATTTGGGTTGTATTTCAAAGAAAATAAATTTGAATTGATTAATATGGTAATCGGATGTACTCAATATATTCATACATATATAATGACAACTTAGTAAAATGTTACTAGGTGAATGCTAATCAAGAGTTTGAGATCCAGACGGATTGGACTTCCTTAATGCATAAAAAAGAACAAGTCACTCTTATCATAATCAAAGGATTAGGCCACACGATTGATTAACTGACTCGAAGAAACCGCCTAGACCGTATGTGTCTGTTAAGAAATTGAATCCAACATATATTCTATCTCCTATGCTTTCTCCGCAACAAAAGCAATTTGTCATAATGAAGAAACTCCTTATTCCAGATCAATTTCTATCATATTTAGGAGATGCCATCTATTTAGACAAGAGTCTTATTCGTGATACAACTCTCTATCCTAACCGATTTAGGAGTCATTCAAAGCCTAAAGACCTCCTTGGGTCACATTCAAAGTTCATTATTGTTAACTCTAAAAACTCCATGTCTCCTCTCTTAAATTCGATATAACTAAAGCATCGGAAAGGTTACGCCGATCACAAGGCTAGTTTCCCATAGCAAAATCTATCTCTTTTGTAGGAGTCACCATCGACCATTCTTTCATATAATCCTATTTCTTAAAAAAAATTGAAAACAAAGACTACGAACTCTTGAAATAATAAATACCCTACGTACACAAAAGTTATTCCAGTAACAACCAAAAGTAATAATAACAAAAAGAAATCGAGTAACTATATGTTGTTCCATTACATTAGCAAAATGTTTTATACAAGTATGCTTATAGCAAGTTTTTTTAGCCAAACGATGACACAAAAGTAAATGAAAACCTTAATTTGTTAAGTTTATTTTTCACAAATGCGCTTGCTTACATTGAATGCAAAGAAAGATTTTCACTTCATCACATCCTTATGTGACTCGAACATATTATCTGGATCACAGATCCGCTGTCAACCACTAAACTAAAACTTTCGCCACACAATTAAACAAGAGTGAGTTCTATGGGACCACAATGAAATAACCAAACGGGAAAAATTCACTCAACAAGAAAATTTAAACAAGAAAAGAAGAAAACACAAAATACAAGTTATATGAAACTTTATTGCAACAACGAATCTGAAAACAAGAGGGTTGACGGAATAGAACAGAACAAAATATGTATTCGTCGAGCAATCTTTTTTAATTCATTCTGAACAATTCTGCCGGTGCAATTAACTAGTTTAATTAGTTAGCCAAAGCACATTGTTTCCTGATTTCACCTTTCTTCCCTGTGAGAACTCCAACACGACCCAGCTTCACCATCGATTTCGCGAAATCAACGGGAAAAGAACCGAAGTAAGATTGTTTAAAAACATAAGATCTGGTCTGGTGATCATCAAGAAGAGCCGCATCCGATTGGAAAAGTCCTCTTCTTTTTGCAACTACTTTAAAGTAATTTCGATCGAACGATTTAAAACTGCCCGGATCCATTTCTACCACAGTCTTCAAGCTCCCATTCGGCTTGCATTTCTTCTTCAACTCAGCAGCATAATAAGGGTCCAGTGATGGGTCCGTGTCACCTTTCCCACTAAAATTGTATAGCCTGTTTTGTATTATAAAACAATGCCCTATTCCAATTGTATGCCCTCCTAAATAACATAATGTAAAAGCAACAACAAAATCTTAATCTCATATTAAGTGGGGTCATGTTATATATATGTATGTATGTATGTATGTATGTATATGTATGTATATATACATATATGTGTGTGTGTATGGACTAATTTAGTCTGAGTAAAATGTCAAATAAAATTAAAGTTAGAGGGGCGAAATGTGAATATTTTTTAACCTGAGAGAACAACGAGGTCTTTGACGGATAAGCCCTTGGAACGAAAATCGTGTTTAAGTTGAGAAATGTTAGCAAAAGGAGATGGTAATTGGGAAAATGCATTTGAAGCAATTGAAACTCTTCCATCTCTACGTCCAGTTGGAACTTCCCAGAATGGTCCTCCAATCTTAATCATGTATTAAAAAATCAAGTTTAACATATGAATTAAATATTAATGATTTGAATAGGGTATAGTAATAATGCTTAAGAAATGGTACCATTAGAACGGCGTCTCGAGCAGCCAAGGCCAAGATATCAGCGCAAGAAACAACGTAAGGGCATCGCTTTTCGATTTCGGTTTTGATAGCGTCGATTACTTCAAACCCTCTTAAGGTTTGATTCGGAATGGCTTCTTTCTCTGCTCGGTTCGTCCTAGTTGAATTTAATAGAACTGAACCATCACATCCCTGCATAAATTTTACTATGCTTTACGTTATTGTATCACGGAAATGGGAACTGAAACGGATGCAATTAAGGGATAAATGTATAGTAAAAAATGAAAACAAAAATTATAGTATAGTAAAGTAAAAAGCTAACCCTAACAAAACAATCATGGAAATGCATTCTGAGAAGAGGAGCAGCAAGAGTTGGATCTCTAGAAATATACTTATAAACTGTTTTATGGACTATAAGGTCTGCATTAGGACATGTCCTTCTGTAATACCCCATTTTTATTCCCTTTGCTGCACTTATTTCCATTAACAAAACAAACACTAGCAGCTGTAGAAGGGCAATCCAAACAACCCTTTTCATATCCATATTCCCTGCTAAGATTAAAGGGTTTTAGTTCTTAATAATTACACTGAATTAATTTGGTTTTAACAATCAGCCATAACCATGCTTTTATACTTAACCTTGCTCACTTGACTTTGTCTTGCACAATCTGGCATTGTATTATTCTTAATTACCTGGCACTATTTCTCTCTTTTTTTTGTTTTGCCGATAAGCCAATAGCTAATGAGTTGACATTAAATTATCATTTAGAAAAAAAAATTGATTCTAATTGCACCATTGATTTTCTGTATATTTGTTTTTTTGTTGCTTGTTATTTTGCATTATCTCATATGTTGTGTCAATTTATTAAGACACATAGTTATGCAATAATGTGTTTTTTTATTATTCAATTTGTTTCAGCTAACCAGAAGCTAGTTGGTAGGCAGTTTTGTATTTATTTTATTTTCCAATTTCACAAAAAAAAAACTTTTGATTTATACAATATGAATTTAGTTGAATTTATTCATATATATATCACTACAAGCTTTTATATATAAATGTGGTCTACCTAGCTTATACTCAAAATTCATGATTACATAAATTTCAGCTTGTATACTAAAGATTGATAATTTTAGTTTATGTCAAGAAAATCACTATGGTTTTATTTTTAACGTCAATAAAGTCAGAAATTGTAATCACTTGATTAATAATTATATTTTTATATTAATAAAATCTTAGAAGCAAGCTGGTTATAAATTAGAAGCAAGTTGGATAAAAATACACACAAATAGTTAGAGTACTAAATGTGTGTAGTCTATGTGATGGCACGTTAATACGTGCCCAAACGATTGAAATGACCATAAATACACCGGATAACATAAGCATATAACTTAGCTATTTCAAAGACTACTACACTATATTATATAAAACATATACCCAAATAATATTGACTTTTAAATTCTTTTAAACATGTACCCCAAATAATTAATAATCGTCATTTAACATTCTTCAGTTGCAACTTAATCCAACAAAGCAATTCTCCTGCAGCTGTCAGGATAATTCAATTAAATACATTCTCATACATTGTCTTTTGGTTTAAGGAAAAGACATTTTGTCCATTGTGTCAAAAAATAAGTATCGATTCAAGAGTGTGTTTGTAACTTGGTTTAAACTTTAAAATGAATTCACTATATTTTCATTTTCATGTATAAGGTAACAACTTTTATGTACAAACCCAAAAAAAATATTTCTTCTCAATCATGAATTTCGTACACACTATAAAGTTTGGATATAATGAGCTAGTAGGAAAGAATTAGGGCAATTTGAAAATCTAATAATTCTCTCTAAACTTAAAAAAAGGTTCGGGTCACATTTGAAGGGATCTTATTTTACCTAAAGCGGAGCATTATCACTCGCTTGAGGCTTGAACTTTTATTTCCTTATTAACTTGAGAAAATCTTCCAATTTGTGGTCCTTTTTGGAGTGAATTTAACATGTTTCAATTACATGGTTGTCGAAGTCTTACTAGTGCAGAAAAAAGTGTTATTTTCTGCATTGACATCGGTTTTCCATTTGATATTGACATGTTGGAGCCAAATGTTTTTAAAATGACATCAATACGACTCTAAAAATATAAAAAGAAGTAACATCAGTGTCAATTGTCAAGAAACCGACACCAATGTGATTTAGAAAAATAACAAGCACACTAAATCGCGGAAGCAATGTATAATTCAATAGATTTCAACAGGGCCGTCTCGGAAGATTTCGGGCCCTTGAGCAAGAATTTATATATGGGCCTTAAAAAGTAAAAGTACGTAAAAGGAATTTTAACAGAAAAATTTAATATTTCATTAATAACTTCAAGAAACATCATCAAAATTAGACGAGTACATGTTCTATTACATTGATAATATCACTTAAACATTCTTGTCCTTCGAGCGTTTTTGAAGCAAATTCATCGATCAAATATTCATAAGAAATTTTATCCAAAATTGCATTCTCGATCGCCACCAAAGCTAGTCCATTCAACATTTCCTGTGACATAGAACTACGCAAATAAGATTTAAGTAATTTCAATTTTGAAAAACTTCTTTCGGCACTTGCAACTGTCACCGGAATGGTTAACAATATCCTATATGCAATAATTGCATTAGGAAAACAATCAAAACGCTTCAAAAATTTTAAAATATCAAAAGCCCCCAACTTTTCCTTAGGCAAAAATTCTCGAAGTAGTTTCAACTCTATTTACAAGTCATAACCATTGATATCACACTTATCATTACTCTTAAGAGCATCTTCCAAATTGATACAACAAGAGTTTAAACTCACATCATCTAGTGAATGTAACTTTTGAGAACAAAATAAAAAGCCAAACACATTTTCGTATTGTTCATATTGTTCAAACCTCTTGCCAAGTGAGATAATTGCTTGATCAACAATGCAATAAAAGTAATTAATTCTAAATGACTCCTCAGCAGACTGTTGACTCTCATCATCTATAATCTCATCAAATTGCTTTTTCCTTTTATCTTTGCGTCTTTCTAGAAAAATTGGATCAATTTCCATTTCTATTGCAATTTTCTTAGCAACTTCAATAGCAGTAAAAATCCATTTTCTCTATACTTTCTAAAAAATGAAATCAAATTTTTCACATCCTCAATAGCAACGGACACAAGCATATCTATCAATTGTAATTTTTTACTAACTAAATTAACAACATATAACAAATCATACCAAATGATAATAGCCACCAAAAATTCAAAATC
>CATIWQ010158999.1:0-12577 GCA_949673415.1 Euphorbia schlechtendalii
AGTTTTCTGTAGATGTAATTTAATGTGATCACTTAAGAAATAAGCAACTTATCCCGGACCCGAATCTCTGTTTCTTGGTGGGCCGTCCCTCGGACGTTAAGCCTCACAGGACTCTAATTCCTAGAAAGAGCTAATCCAGGTGGCGACTCCACACTAGGAGACAGTGGATTCGGGTTCGAACCAATATTAAACGTTTTTCGCTTTTCTCTTTTAACCTTTTTTTCCCGGGTCCCCGACATGGTGCTTTTCTTTTTAAAACAACCCGGTGGATCGTGCCTCTCAGCTCGCGCGCTCTAGGCCCACCGCTCCGTGTTGCCCGCTCACCCTTGATGAATTCATCAATAGATAAAGGAACTTCAAAGTGTACCTCAGCTTGAGGAGCTTTTCCTTTATCACGCTTAGCTTCAGAGTTAATAACGGAAAGATCTTTACCAGAGGTAGATGCTAAGCCCTCACCACGATTCTCAATGGCCATCCAATAAAGGTTGGCTGAGTTAGTAGCTTCTTCATTAGATAATGAAGATTCTTCTTAATCCTTCCAAATGGCAACAAGTGCCCATTTTTCTTGGAGAACCGCTTCTAGAACCTATCCTTCTTCGCCTTTGGATAGCTCAACTAGATGTGGCCTTTCTCTCCGCAGCCAAATCATTTGATGCCTTTGCTATGCTCCTTCTTTAATCCTTCCTCTACTCCTCGCCGGTGCTGAGTTGACTTGATTTTAGTGGGAAACTTTTTCTTGCTATTGAACTTCCCGCCCTTCTTAATGAAGCATTTGAAATGCTTGGTCCGAAGGGCCATTTGCTCATCAGAGTCACAGCTAGTGGACTCATCTTATGAATCTGCTTTAAAGACAATGGCTTTGCCTATTTGCCCCGATTCCTCTTGGAGTTATTTGAGTATTTCCTCAGAGACATCTCATGAGTTAGCAAGGTGCCTATCAGCTCATCACAACTGTAGGTCTTAAGATCATGAGCCTCCTCAATAGCGCTCTTCTTAGAGTCCCACTCTACTGTAAGAGTGTAGAGAATCTTCTTGACGAGCTCCTCCTTGGTGAACTCCTTTCCAAGCATCTTAAATTTATTAACAATGTTAATGAACCTTGTATTCATGCTCTAAATACCTTCACTGGCACCCATCGAGAACATCTCATACTCTCTCAATATGAGATTATTGACCTTGTCGGTCCCCTCATAGGTAATCTCCAGCTTCTTCCAGATCTCCTATGCTGTTTCACATCTTAAGACCTTGTTGAACTCAGTAAGATCTAATGCACAATGTAAGTAGTTAATAGCTATGGCATTCTCTTTGAGAAGCCTTACCTCAGCATTGTTGTAGTCCTCTAGATCTACTGGCATGCGCACACCATTCCTCACCATTGTGAGAACTCTATGACCAAGCTCAATAGCGAGCTAGGCTTGCATGCTTTAGTACTGGATAAAATTTTTCATTCAATTTTTCTAGAATGCATAATTATTACCATTGAATAGAGTTGTTATAGTAATAGACATTCCATCTTTAAGGAGAACTGCCTGACTGGAACCGGCATTATAGTTATTATAAGCCATTTATGGATCTAACTCAGAGAGGATTAGTTTAAAAGTGGAGCAACTACTCTGATACCACTTGTTGGTTCGTAAATGGGCTCTTAACAACAACAGAGGGGGGTGAATGCTTAATCTTGGTTACTTTTAGATTTTTAAAGTTTAATCGCCAAGTTCAGTTTTTATATACGTGTTGAGTATGCGTGCTAAGTGCGATATAAAAACTTATAAACTACTCAGCTTTGCTAGCACAATTTATCTTCAATCTCTAGCTTAGTAAGACTACTTAGCACAGATCGAATAACAAGCAGGATAATGACTGAGAGAGAGTGAGATGAATGAGCAGATCATTGATCAAGCCTAATGCTTAAAGTTAGAATGTTAACACCTGAGATTTATCCTGGTTTGGCCCCTATCCTACCTCTAGTCCCCAGATACCATCTCTGAGCTTTAATCCACTAGTGAGTCATTCCTTCAATAGGCGGAGAAGCCTTTAGAGCGGGTGGACACAATTACAGAAAGTACCCTCCTTTCTAACTATTACTCAACTCAGTTTGGGTACCCTTCCCAAACTGACACTCAGATTAATTTAAGAATGCAAACTAGATTAAACTTATAGAAATGTTGAATCCTTACAATGTTAATCTACTCAATTTCTCTTTATTACAAACAGATATGACTTTGTTGTTTGCTAATTGCTTGCGATGGAATTTCTTTGGGAGCTAGAGTAATTTGCCCAGCATTTTAGCTCTTAAGAAATTCACCGTAATTCACCAAGTTTGAACATCTGCTTTAGTCTTCTATTTATATTTCAAAGCTCTGCGAAGTAGTCGTTATAAACTTCACAATATTGCTGATCTTCAATTCCTCATCTTTTTAAATCTTTCGAATCTTCCCTTTGGAGATAGATTCCAGGATGTTTAGAGATAGAATTTGAACAATGAGGCACGATAAAATTCCATTGACAAATTCTCGTTTGTCTTTAAGCAATTTGGTTCTAAGAGAGACATGTTAGAATGCAACATGGAGTCTTCTCATTGGATGACATTTCTAACATTGGCAGAAACGCGCGGAGACAATTGAGACTTGGTGCATGATAGAAAATTCCTTTTACTTGGACTATAGCGAGGAATCTCTAACATACCGTACTAACACTTTTTGGCATTGTGAGGATAACAGGAATCTTCGTTAAATTCAGCACCTTTTCTCTTGAAAAGTAATTAATGAATATTTCATTCCTTCACAGGCAAAGTTAGTAGTACATGTGTCATTAAGTTTTTACGTGTCAAAAAGAACATGCTTTTGTAGAACCCAAGTTAATAGTACTTCACAATACTTAATAGTTTTGGAGATAGCAATCAATATGGGATAGTAAAAGTTAATTGATCACTAAGAACTCTTATGCTTAGTGTAGGAAAAGCCAAGTCTGTGATGAGTAATATATAGTTTAAGTTATCACCACTTAGCTCATGCTGAGTTATACTGTTACTTAGCTTATAGTAATAGCTTTTGCGATGATGATAATTATCTTGACACGTATGCTACTAACAACGTCTGTAAAGGAACAGAATATTACTCTGTTATATTTCAAGAGAAAAAGGAGCTAAAATTAAGAAAGATTCCTTTGGTCCTCACAACATTAAACGTGGCTATACGAAGTGTCAGAGAATCCTCATTTGAATTAGAGAAAAAGGAATAATCCCATGAATTACGTCGCGTATCAAATATCTCCATGCACATCTCACAACATCATCAAAGTCATCCAACGAAAAGATGCCATGTTGCCTGTAGCGTAAATCTCTCAAAGATCTAGATTGCTTAAAGAGAAACGAGAACTTGGAGATGGAAACAAATCGCACCTCAACGTTCGATTCCTATTTCTAAACATCCTGAAATCTATCTCCAACGGGAAGATTTGAAACATTAATTAAAATGAGTAATTGAAGATCTGCAATATTCTCAAAGTTTGCAATAGCAACTTCTCAAAGATTTAAAGTATAAATAGAAGATTGAAGCAGACGTTTAAAAAAGGTGAATCATCATGAATTTCTTAAGAGCAAAAACACTACGTAATTTTCTTCTGCTTCCAAAGAAATTCCTTAGTAAGCAATCGAGTAAATGTCAATGGTCTAATCAGTTTGTAATAGAGAGAAACATATATTAACAATGTAAGGATTCAACGTTTCTATAAGTTGAATTCAATTGGCATTCTTAGTTATAATTTGAGTGTCAGTTTGGGAAGGGTACCCAAACTGAGTTGAGTGGTAGTTAGAAAGGATTCTGTAATAGAGTCTACCCACTGTAAATGCTTCTTCACCTATTGAAGGAACAAACCACTAGTGGATTAAAGCTCGGAGATGGTATCCGGGGATCGGAGGTAGGCTAGGGGCTGAACCAGTATAAAATCTTAGGTGTAATCGTTCCAACTCTAAGCCATTAGCTTCATCAGCTCCTTGCTCATTCATCTCTTATATCGTTTATTTGCTTGTTATCCAACTCACACTGAGTAATCCTTACTCAGTTAAAGGTTGAAGATAAACTATGCCAGCTGAGCTGAGCAATTTATATGTTTTTATATCGCATTCTGCATGCATACTCAACACGTATATAAAAACCATACTTAGTTAACTTAAATTGAAAAAGGTCTAAAAAGTAACCCGGTTTTTGCATTCACCCCCCTCTGCTGTTGTTATTAGCCAGTTTATAGATCAACAAGTGGTATCAGAGCGGTTGCTCAACTTTGAGACTAATCATCTTGAGTCAGATCCATAAATGGCATACAATAGCTTCATCTCTTGTTCTGGTTAGACAGTTCTCCTAAAGGAGGGAATGTCTATTACCAGACCACCTCATTTCGATGGTAATCATTATAAATTCTGGAAGAATCGTATGAAGAACTTCATCCAGTCCCAAAGTATGCAGGCCTGGCCACAATTGAGCTTGGCCCTAGAGTTCTTACTGAAGTAAGGAACGGTGTGCGTGCACCTATAGATCCAGAGGACTACAATGACAATGATCTGAGGCTTCTTAAAGAGAATGCCACAGCTATTAACTTCTTACACTGTGTACTTAATCTTATAAAATTTTACAGGGTCTCAGGATGTGAAATAGCACAAGAAATTTGGAAGAAGCTGGAGATTACCTACGAGGGGACAGACAA
The DNA here is from genome assembly GCA_949673415.1 of Euphorbia schlechtendalii. Taxonomy (NCBI): domain Eukaryota; kingdom Viridiplantae; phylum Streptophyta; class Magnoliopsida; order Malpighiales; family Euphorbiaceae; genus Euphorbia; species Euphorbia schlechtendalii. The sequence goes on from CATIWQ010158999.1 coordinate 4,702, forward strand.
GGTCAAGGAGTACAAAATAAACCTCATGCTGAGAGAGTATGAGATGTTCTTGATAGCTACCGATGAAGGTATTCAGAGTATGAATCCCAGGTTCATTAATATTGTTAATGAACTAAAACGACTTGGAAAGGAGTTCAATGAGGAAGAACTGGTCAAGAAAATTCTTTGCATTCACATAGTAGAGTGGGATTCCAAGAAGTGGGCAATCGAGGAAGCTCATGAACTTAATACCTATAGCTATGATGAGCTAATAGGCACCTTGCTAACTCATGAGATATCTTTGAGAAAGTACTCAGATGACACTAAGAGGAATCGAGGCAAGGAAGGCAAAGCCATTATTCTCAAAGCAAACTCATCTAAAATGTCCACCAGCTGCGACTCTAATGAAGAAATGGCTCTTCTTACAATGTGCTTTAAACGCTTTATAAAGAAGGATGGGAAGTTCAAAAATAAGAAGAAGTTTCCTAATAAAATCAAGTCAATTCAGCACCAGCGTGGAACTGAGGAAGGATTAAAGACAGAGCATAAGAAAGAAATTAAGTGCTTCAGGTATGGAGAGAAAGGCCACATTCAGTCAAGCTGTCCAAAGACAAAGAAGGATAGATTCAAGAAGAGACTCTCTAAGAAGAATGAAGCTCTTGCTGATACTTAGAGTGATTCAGAAGTGTCTTCATCCTCTAATGATAAAGCCACTGATTCAGCCAATCTTTGCTTGATGGCTATTGATAGTCAAGGCGAAGGCTTAGCATCCACCTTTGGTAGAAATTTTTCCGTTGTCAACTCTGAAGCTGAGCATGATAAAGGAAAAGCCCATCAAGCTGAGGTACATTTTAAAATCCCTTTGTCAATAGAAGAATTCACCCAGGGCCTCTTTGATGTTATGAAATTGACTAATAAATCGATGAACAATATCAAAGAGATAGTGAGGAGAAGTGATGATCTTGAAGATGACAATGCTTCCTCATAGCTTGATATCCGCTTTCTTCAAGAAAAGGCTGAATATCAAGAGTGTGCTATCAGCAAGCTCACTAAGAAATTAGATGAGTTGACTGCTAAGATATCAGCATTGAAGAAGAAAGAGGTTCCTCCTCTGGCCAACAATCAAATTTTGAATAACCAAACTCGCAATTCAAAGAGGAAAAATTCTTCTAAACAAAAGAAAGAGAGCCAGCCCAAGGCAAAAATGGTGTGCGATTTTTGTGGGAAAGCAGGACATGTCACATTAATGTGTACACATAAAAATGGTTATTATGATGAATATGGTTGGACAAACATAAGCACTACTAACAAAGGAGGACCTAGCTCAAAAGCATGGGTACCTAAGAAAACTTAACTATTTTGTAGGTGAGCATTAGATCCGCTGATAACTCTCAAATGTGGATAGCGAATGCTCAAGGAATATGATAGTAGATGCTTAAGGCATATGATAGGAGATGAAAGTTAGTTCATCTCATTGGAACGCAAGAGAAATGGAAGTGTGTGTTTTGGAGAAAACCAGAAAGGCAAGATTGTAGGTTACAGCACTGTTGGCTTCTCTCCCTCAATTGAAGAGGTGTCTCTTATCAGAGGTCTGAAGTTCAATCTGCTCAGTGTAGCCCAGCTCTACGACAAAGGTAGGAAGGCTATTTTTGACTCAGCAGGATGCTTAGTAATTGACAAAATGACTGACTCAACCATACTCTTTGCTCCTAGAACTAGTAATGTTTATATGGTTGATTTATCCCCAGCTCCGCTAATGTGTGTCTCATATCTAAGGAGGATAATGCGTGGTTATGGCATAGAAGGTTGGGCCATATCAATATGAACATTTTATCTAAAGTGGTAAAAAAGTAATTAGTTATGGGGTTACCCATCATCAATTTTGAAATGATAAACTCTACTCTGCTTGTTAGCTTGGTAAACAAGTTAAGAAATCATTTAGATCAATAAATCATGTAGTAACTAAGCGACCGCTGGAGTTGCTAAACCTAGGCCTCTTCGGCCCAATTCAACCAATGAGTTTGGGTGGTAAGAGATTCACTCTAGTAGTTGTAGATGACTTCACAAGATTCACATGGGTAGGCTTGCTGAGTAGTAAAGATGAGACTTATGAATCATTTGCCAAGCTCAGTAATCAAATAATGAACGAACTAGGAGTTAGAATCCATAAAATTTGAAGTGATATGGACGTGAATTCAAGAATTTTGTTTTCTATGAACTCTGTTCAGCGCATGGTATTGACCACAACTTCTCTTCTCCTTATACTCCTCAACAAAATGGGGTCGTAGAATGGAAGAATAGGACTATAGTTGAAATGGCTCGATCCATACTGAATGATAACAATCTACCAAAATACTTTTAGGTAGAAGCTATTAACACAGCATGTTATATCTTGAATCGGGGTTTTAATTCACCCAATTATTGAGAAAACTCCTTACGAGCTTTAGCAAGGGTGCAATCCTAAGATTGGCTATCTTAGATCCTTTGGTTGTAGATGCTTTATCCTTAACAACAAAGAGCAATTAGGAAAGTTTGATCCTAAGTCTAATGAAGGTATCTTTTTGGGATACTCAACTAACAGTAGGTCATATAGAATATATGTCAAGCGAACCGACCTTTTAGAGGAGTCTATGCATGTAGATTTTGATGAAACTAATAGTGTAGAAAGAAGTCCATTTGATGAAGATGAAGGAGTCACTCAATTGTTAAATCAACTCGTACGCCACAAGCTGAGCTACCCAACTCAACTTAAAATCCCCCAGTTGAGGAAACCAAAGATGACGATGAAGGTCTCTCAATCAACTTTAGCAATGGTGAAGATCAACCTCCACCTTAGCATCTAGTTATCGATCCTCCAGTAGTTGATTCAAGTCTTCCAAGAGAGATTAGAGCCCATCGCAACCATCCACTTAACAGCATAGTCGATGACTTTCATAATCTAGTGATGACAAGAGGTCAGCTTAGCCGAATGATGAGTCATCTAGCTTTCATATCATTGATCAAACCCAATAAGTTTGAAGATGTAAAAGGAGATGACTATTGGATGATTGCAATGCAAGAGGAACTCGATCAGTTTAAATGTAATGATGATCAGGATCTAGTTCCTAAGCCTAAAGGAAAATCAATAATTGGCACCAAATGGGTCTTCAAAAACAAGCTTGATGAAGATGGCACTATTGTCAGGAGTAAGGCCTGACTTGTCGCTCAAGGCTACAATCAGCAAGAAGGCATTGACTATAATGAAACCTATGCTCTAGTAGCCAGACTTGAAGCCATTTAAATCCTCTATGCTTTTGCATCTTATATGAACTTCAAACTATTTCAAATGGATGTTAAAAGTGTTTTCTTGAATGGATTCATTCAAGAAGAAGTACATGTTCGCTAGCCCCCAGGATTTGGAGATGCAAAAAATCCAGAGCACGTTTTCAAACTTAAGAAAGCTCTCTATGGGTTGAAGCAGGCTCCAAGAGCATGGTACGAGAGGTTGACTAATTTCTTAACTAGTAAAAGCTATGAAAGAGGAAAAGCAGATACGACTCTATTTATCAGGCGAAGAAAAGAAGATGTGTTGCTAGTTCAGATATACGTTGATGACATCATATTTGGGGCAATTGATGAAAGGATGTGTAAGAAATTCACCAAGTAGATGAAGAGTGAGTTCGAAATGTATATGATGGGAGAGCTCAATTTCTTCCTTGGTCTTCAAATCAAGTAAACTGAGGATGGAATTTTCATAAGTCAATCCAAGTATGCAAAAGAAGTCCTAAAGAAATTTGATATGGAACATTCAAAGCTAATGTCCACTCCTATGGCCACAAATACTATCTTGAGTAAAGATGAAGCTGGTAAATTAGTAAACAACAAATTCTAACGAGGAATTATCGAGTCTCTTCTCTATCTCACTGCTAGCAGACTAGACATACAATATGCTATGTGCTATTGTGCTAGCTACCAAGCTGATCCGAGAGAATCTCATCTAGCAGCTATGAAGAGGATTCTCAAGTACTTGCAAAGGTTAATTGAAGCAGGTCTATGGTATCCCAACAGTTCAGATTTCACTCCTAGGGGATTCATAGATGAGAACTATGGAAGAGATAAGCTGGACAAGAAATGTACAATAGGAGGTTGTCATTTCCTTGGAGAATGTCTTATTTCTTGGTACAGCAAGAAGCAAACTTTCATCATGCTGAGTACATAGCAGTAAGAAGTTGTGTAGCACAACTACTTTGGATAAAATAGCAACTGGAAGATTATGGAATTAAGTCAAGCTATCTCGAGGTTATGTGCGATAATAAGAGTGCAATTGATTTATCTAAAAATCCAGTCCGACATGGGAGAATGAAGCATGTCAACATTAGGCATCACTTCATTAGAGGTCATGTGCTACAAGGAGATGTCAAGCTAGAATTTGTTCCATCAGATAAATAGCGTGCTGACATCTTCACCAAGCCTTTACTAAAGAAATAATTCAGTACACTAAGTCAATTGATTGGTATGGGAAATCCTCAATGATGAAGAAGATATAAATTATCAGAAATTTGGCTAAGTATTGGAAATCAAGTATGTGAGGACACATGGAAAATGTCGACAAATTTTCTAAGAAACGGTGTGAGTCAATGTTCGCTGCTAAATTTCAAATTTCTACGTTTTCAAATAACGTGGAATAGAATTGGACTGACCAACAAGTGATATAGAATTGGACGGATAAAGTTGCTTCTTCACAGAAATTTATTATTTCCGCGATCGGAAAAATCTCTCATGACATGCCTCTATGCTCAGTATGCCTCGAAGCGAGCCTATATGCCTAAAAACTGGCTTGACAGTTCATGCCAAGCTCGATTGATATCACTCCAAAGTGCATGATATACCGCAGAAGATTGATGATCTATTGAGATTGGGAGAAATGGATGGCAAGGATACACTCTCAGCAATAGTTGATTCTTTTAATGTCTGCCTAGATCAAATTGTTCAAGGCCAGATAGCAAAGGGGGAGAAAGTAGCTGAAGATGCTATTAGAACGGCGTGAGCGAACGACACAGAGCGGTGGGCCGAGAGCGTGTGAGGATGAGAGGTGCGGTCTACTGGGGTGTTTGAAAAAAGAAAAAGAAGCACCGGGTTGGGGACCCAGAAAAGAGGTTGAAAGAGAAAGGGTAAAAATGTTTTTTTAGATCGGTTCGAACCAAGAATTCACCATCTCTTAGTGTGGAGTCGCCACCTGGATTAACTCTTTCCAGGAATTAGAGTCCTATGAGGCTTAACGTCTAGGGGACGGCCCACCAAGACATAGAGATTCGGGTCCTGGATAAGTTACTTATTTCTTATGTGATCACATTATATTACATCCATAGAAAATCTTATTTTCTTAGTTATACGTATTCGCGCTTAGGTCATTTTTAGACTTTATATGCATGATTCACGTATTGTAAAATAATAAACCATCCACAAAGCGGAATAATAAACCATTCACAAGGCAGTAAATAAATGCGCAAAGTAAATGTGAAAATAAAAAATAAAAGGCTTCCAAAAATCGTGAGATGAAACCACCCACTAACCTATTAATTACATTTCCTAAAAAATATGTGCAATACCCAAAAGAAAAATAAAATCCTAAACATACATCTAACCTGCATCCATAAAGGTTAGCACAGGGGATATTACATATGTTTGATTTGATTTCAGCGAGGCCCGTGTGGCCTAATTAAAACATCGACGGTTTAAAATTTTTATTTTAAATAAAAATTGGTTCATTTTTATTTACACATATGTTGATCAATTTTATTAGTGAAAATGATCGCATGGCAAAGTGATGAGGTCTGTTATCAGAGGAATATATTTTATTCCCTTCATGGGGGTATTCTAACATAAAAGTTAAAAAGAAATAAAAGATGAAGAAGGGAATTACAACATTATTTACAATAATAAGGAATAAAAATAATTCCTAAGTCCACAAATAGAGATCAGAAAAAGATGAAGCAGAACATGAGCATGGAGTTCGTAGTTCTAGGAACTCAGAGGCTTACCCTTGCGGTATGAATCCATGATCGTGAGTTTTTTACTATACTCATTCCGAAAGTCTTATCCCCGGCAACTGCGCCAAAAACTTGATCACCACTTTTGTACAGATAAGTTTAATAGTTTGTTCACAAGATTCGGCTATATATCAATGTTGCCAAAAACTTGTTCATGAAAAATATAGGTGTTGTCAGTACCTCTTATCAAATAGAAAAATGATGATAACTGCAAGTATATAGTTGCGATGTAGTTTTAAAAGATATTGATCCCACAGGGAAGGGCTAACTCTAAAAATCAACAAGGAAGATAAAATAAGGAAAATAAAATATAATAAGGTAAAGTTTTAGGAAAGAAGGGTTAGAATGAAAAATGAGTAAGTATAGGTATGAAAGATTAGAGAATCTAAATATATAGATTTTCCCTATGAAATAATGATAGCAGAGAAAGAAGGCAAGTTCAACAAAGTTTTTACGATTCACTAAACTAATCTAATAGACTCAGTTCTAAATACTTAGATGTTCAATTATTCGCCGCAGAGCAACACATGAAATGACTTTTCTAGATCTAGCACAAACGAATTAAGACTATCATATAAACCTGGACAACATCAATACTATGCTTAGTACGGGTCACTCTCATATAGCCACATTTAGCAAGTTACCATTCCAAAAATGTTGGCTCACTAAACAGTGTTATATCACAGATCTAGTGATTATACACGATATTGTTAACCCCGAAACTACTCAAAAAATTAACTCCAACGCATATAACTTGATTAACATAAAAGACTTAACACGAAATATGCATTATGACACATATACATATCATAAACATCGAAATAGAAAGTATAAGTAGAAAGCAAAGTATAGTTGTAAGGTATGCAAGTGAAAGCTAAAGTTGATCAAACTGTATCCACTCTTTAATGGGAGTCATCAATTCCTTCAATTCCTGCGTCTGCTTTGAATTCGGTCTCGGCCCGTATAAAACCTCCACTAGGATGCTATTCTTTGCGAATATCGAACAAACGAATATTGAAGAACGAAAAATTTTATTGATAAGTGATTTGCTAGTACACTTATAAAACAATCGCTCGAATATATAGAGAAATATAGTGATCAAAATAAGGATTCAAATCACTTAAATATTTTCTCGCCAACGCTTATGAACGTAGTGAACTCTCTATCTACACACACTATATGTAACCCTATAATTGCACTCTAATGCTCTCCTCTCTAGTGGTGCACTATAACCCACGAAATTGTAATGTTTGGAGCCCTATTTATAGAGTTCGAAGGGTTGCGTCTATCCAAACAAAGGGTTGTGTCCATTGGTGAATGATTGCATCTCTTCATTATGATTGGTTGAGAAGCTTTGATTTAATCCACAATGGATAGGAACCTTTTCATGATTGGTTGACTCCTAATAAGTGTCTTTTCGTTGGTAGTTGATGGTGGTTGATGGCGGTTGATCATGCTTATCTGGCGGTTGGTAGTTAAAAAGATAATACCAGAAAACCGTCCAAGTCGTGATCGTGATATACATGTCGCGATCATGAATCTTTGATTAGTAGACTTCTGATACGAAGAAGAACTAATCGTGACCGCGAACGGTTATCGAGATCGTGAGTTTAGTTTTTCTTCAAAATTCTCCTTGTAACTTCATCGATCTTTGACAGCTTTAATCCTAAGCCAAATCTTTAAGTTCCACTCATCTTTTTGCTCCTTTTTCACTCTTTTTTTCATAAAATTCCACTTTAGATCATTTTACTCCCAAGATTTACCTAGTATCTGCATTTGCATAAAAAACAACTACATACCACATGAAATCTTTTATATGAAGTATAAAAATGACTTAAACTATAGTGTTTAGTGTATAAAATTAATAT